>KN884486.1:56823-74387 GCA_000934455.1 Apostichopus parvimensis
GGCTGGAAGTTTTTTCACTGTTCTGGATTTTCCTTCTCATTAGGTTTTCAATTATATATATTCATTTGCCTTTGTCGTTTACCTCCATTTCATTACATGAAGTCTGTTCAAAGTATCTCTTTCGAGATCCGGCTTTAGGAATCACAAATGATTTTTGAGTTGGATAGCATCATGTTTGATCTCTAGAGTAAGGCAAAAATATGTCACCGAAAACAGAACTAGTATTGTTCGATACAGGTGACAAACGCCTACAGTGTAATTACGACCTTCCTTACAGGCAGTGACGTAGCTAGGATTTTTTGAGAGGGGGCCATGGGGGGGCTGTTCTTTCTTGTGGGGGGGGGCCGGAGGTTACTATCTAAGCGGAGCGCCACCTTGGTTGGCACGGAGCGTACAGAGAAAATTTGAGATTTCAGCACCCCCCAGATCGCAGGAGATGGCACCTGTGAGGCAAAATAGCAACCAAAAAGATGTGCAACTTTGGTGACAGAAATGCAAAAAAAAGTTTTTCTCTTTCATGCTGACTGGCCTTGCCAATAAAGTAATTAAATATGTTATGAAATACGACTTTACTCAAGGATGAGTAGTAATTCAAACTGCCAATAAATAAAACCGCGCTGTCTTGACAGGAACGATTGTGACCATATATAGTGGGATTTATATTAGTTTTGCTCAAATTACAAAAACGCAGGTAGGAGGAGCGATTAAAGATACAGATTGTGCAATTTGAGAAAAGAGCCATGTCTGCTATCCCAAGGTATAATAGTTTGCATCACATAACTTAATGAAATTTGATATCCCCGACTGCTTTCCTCGGAAAAGGCTATTACCTGATTGGCTGGCTGGTTTCTCGATAACTCTGGCATATCCTATTTAGGAAATTTTTTTTCATGAACAACCATATATTGACCTTTCTTGGGATCTTTGTAATTGATAAATTTTTGAACAATTGAAGGTCCTTATATGCGATCTAGTGCAATGTTTTGCCAGTTTCATCATTATCATATGATATCATATTATCAGCAGATTTGTTTCCTGTTTGAATTCTTTGTTCTTTTCAATATTATATCAGAAAGAAAAACAAAGTGCTCTTTTACAATTTTTCCAGTACGATGAGTCTTGTTTATTGTCCAATGTCTGGACTTTAATACATTTGACGAACTTCACTGATAGACAATATAAACTTCCATATTTTGTAGCAGAATTTAACATCATTATGATCAGATTATACGGTTTTTAATGTTTAGAGAGAAGTAAAAATGCATCAATTCATTACGCATAATTATTCGTCCTGCATTGCATAACATAGATCTAGTGCCCTTCATGTAGATTTACCGGGCATATATTAAAAGGATGTGGCACTCATAGAATGTTGCAAATTCAAATACATCTGGTAATGTTTAAAACAATGCAGAGTCAGAATGTTTGCTTAGGCTAAGTACGTTAGCTTGTATGTGACACCCGAGTCCAAATGAATGATTCTCGTTCAAATATTCCGCCCCAGTGGATATAACACACTACCTTTAAATTAGAGTATAACATTATTAAATTGATTATCAAAATATTGTATTTTTAAACTTTGATCAGAGCTATAGGCTATATGCTATCTTTAAAATTCCCTGACTAAGGAAGACGAATGTATGAATGTTAACATCTGGACAATTTGAGGCAACCCACGTTTACAAAGTACTTAGTACCAACCACAATAGAGTAGATTTAAGAGAAGTTGATAATTTGCTAAGAGAAAACACAGTGTAATAATTATTTGTGGGAAGCGCGTATCACGTACGATTGCTAGATAAGCTTCATAACATGATGTTCGTGCAGCAACTTATGACAAATCATAGAAAGGATGAGAACGCACGTTGTCGTAGTCGTTGTGCATACGATTCGTGACAATCCACCGAATGCGGTTAGGTAGGCTATATGTATTTTATTACGCAGTGGCCAACTGTAGGCTTGTAATAGGCTATAGGCTAAAGTTAGCTAATTGCATCTGCCAAACTAAGTAGCTGAATCAGTAGGCCTGAGTGTAACTACGATCATAATCGAGTCATCGGAGCTGACGAGTATTCAAGATCAAAAGAGCACTGACAAAATACCATGCAAAAAAGCAAAAGTTTTTAACATTTTTTCGACACTGAAAGAGAGGAGCAGTTGCTCCCACTGCTCCCCCTGGCTACGTCCCTGCCTACAACTACAAAATATTGACTCCAGATACACTCTGGCTCCTGATGGTATAGAAGTATTCTTTGAGAACGTACGTGTATGAACTTAATTCAATTTGAAACAATCGATTCATACAGAGATTACAGTAACTATTATCCATCTTAAAGTTTTGTACCACAGTAAAAGCTGGATCGTGTTGATAAATCTGTTCAATCGGTAGCATGTGCTTTTAGGTTTACAGTGAAAACTGAGGATTTGTGTAATCCCAACAAATGCATCAAACTGAATTTACAGTGTAACTGTGTCCTCAATGTGTATCGGGTGTTCAAAAACGAAAAAGTTGAAGTACATTTCAAAGCTCTGACTTGGAAGAATTAATATTTAATTCTGTCTTACTTTTACTAAAGTGGCAACAAACTGAAAATTAGTGACCTAAGTGTCTTAAACAATGATGATACGTCACATGTGAAACGACATATCACAGGACTTAGAGACCTAGAAAGTTATTGGCGATTTAGTATGTACAGTCAACTAGTGTATTTGTATGGAGCATGCTACCTCAGAGTTGTTTCCAGGTTTAATCCATCCCTATTCTCGTCGGTTATGGGATATTTTTCTTATTTAGTAATTCATATTACTAAATGTCAATTTCAATCGCGAGTTCATTATTCACTGACTTGCACGAGGTTGTGAAGGACTCGGAATCGTACATTCACCATTCGAGAAAAACACAAGTCCATGAATGGTCAATATATTGTATAATTGAATTTACCTGATTTGAACAAATACATATTTGGCTGTAGATCATTACCTTATCCTGACAAGTATGTCACTAATAGGGAATTTGAAACCGTTGTTCATGATATACCAAAGTGATCGAGCATCCGCCTATGCAGTCAGGTAACAGTCCTCTCCGTGGGGAGAGAGGGGGAGGGGTGACCGAAGGGGAACGCAGTCGCGGACACCAAATTTCATCAAGATATGTGTGCAAACTATTAGACCTTAGAAGAGCAGACATGGATCTTTTCTACAATCTGACAATCTATATCTTTAATCTTTGGTTCCTTCCTGTGTTACTTTGATATGAACAAATTATCAATTATAAATTAAACTTGATATGATCAAAATCATTTTTTTTTAATACAGCGCTGCTTTATTTATTGAAAGTTGGTGATGGCTACTATACATCCGGATTGTGTGCAGTCGTCTTTACTTACATATTTAAATAACTTTTTGGCCAACAAATCTATGTTTCGTATTAGTTGAAACTATTAGTTGATTCCCTTATTGTTAATTCATTGTTTGCATATGAGCCGTACATAATGCATAGAAAAAATAAATCCATGAAAAGGAGACGATGATAAAAACTGGAAAGAATATTACAAACAAACACAACATCGACAGTTCCTAGAATAGTTCAAACAAGACGCAATTATGACAAGCAAAATAGAAGATTAATGAAAAGGAAATATATCGTAAGTTGCTAGGAGAAACCAGGATTTGTCAACACTGTGAATAAAGGAAAAATGACATAAAAGAAACCTGTTCATAATATTAACTAATATTCAACAGACTGATGCCTATTTAAGTTGATATACTATAAACTGCATATGGCTTTAGAGTACTGAGTAGTTTACGTATACATTGTCTAAAATATATAGTACGACGTTCCATTGTAAACATTAAAATGTATCCATCCATCCATCCATCCATCCATCCATCCATCCATCCATCCATCCATCCATCCATCCATCCATCCATCCATCCATCCATCCATCCAGAGTGGTAAGTATTCTATATTCCCTTTAAGTAAAGAAAAATTGTCCATACATTGGCTATGAGATGTATATCAAATTTACTATATCATTTGGGTTAAATTGAACGACGTTTATTGAAAGTGAAATACAAACCCGTGCTTGCTCTGAACGAAGCGCCATTATATCAACTTTAGAATTGTTCCTTTTTTTCCATAATGTAAGCTCATAATATTTTGCAAAGAATACTGTAAAAAAAAATGTAAAATAGACGCTTCACCGGTAACGCCTATTGTACACAATTGAGATAAAGTAAACATATCGTTGTCAGATTTATCGTGTCATAAAGTTCTTCAATGATGAATAAATGAAGTTCTTTCTCTTGGACAGACAAAGAGCAATGTATAGACATAGCTATCACAGTAAATATAAAATCAGTGTAACAGCTCAGTCTGAATTGTTTTCGGCAATTGTCGTAATGACGAATGCGTTAGGCTCAATAAAACTGAGATACTGCGTGAGACATGATGTAGGAAGCTGCTATCCCTCCAGTAATTAGCGTATAGGCTGCAAATGACCATTGGTAAGGTAACTATAGATATGGTCGGACGACTGGTGATTTGTTTACGCCTATCGCATTCAACACGGCGGTGTGCACGTTTCTCGTTCTCCACTGGTCAAGGTCCATGCGAAAAAACCAGAAAAGTGACTAAGGAGACATGGTGTTATGATGAGTATTTGTGCATTAACCGTGTTATAGCGGTTCGGGCACTGGATAGAGTATTGAACCTCCTGGGTTTAATTGTCATTCCTGGAAAATGTAACCATGACTGGTGTCACACGATTATCGACCCATCATACCTTATAGGTATGCTACTCAATTTGCAGAAGTGATACGTGAATTTAAAATAACACATATAGTATTTGTAGTACTGTGACAGAACAATAGCAATATAAATAGCATATACTTTAAATGAATAGTACACATCCGCTTAGTGACTTGTTGTTGTTGCTAAACAGACTGAAAACTAAAGTACTTCAGACAAAGCTAATGAAAGCACACGACAGGAGAGAACGGGGGAAAAACACGGCTGTTACCAAACTGTAGTTATGGGGACTACCAAGAAAACCACAGGGAGTACCGACATCTGAAGCTTTTACTGGTTCTTACTTCCATTTTTTTCTTGTTGAACATAGAATGACGTAACTTTCACAACATCATATTTTATGTTGAACCTGTCAATGTAATTCTTTCCATACATAAAATTATATTGATAATCGACAATGTTACCATCAGAACTCGCAACATGTATTGTAAGGCGAAAGGTTCTGTTATTCAGTCGAAATATGTACAAGAGACTAGTTACTAGGTACAGCAACTCGTTCGTGACAGTAGGTTATTGATTATGACAAAAATACTACATTGTTGTGTTGGTGAAAAAGTATCAAATTTAGTTTATTTTTCTCGTTGTATCTTCATTGACGTCTACAAAGTATTATTAACTTAATGCAGCGATCTAAGCAAAATAAGATCTTTAAAACTTTTGGCAATTCCAAATATCAAGTATAGATTATTTTCATAAATACTTATTGTTGTGTTTAAAGATTCGATTCATTTCTGTAAAGATATTTAATAAAGACAATTCGGAAAACGTCACTTGGACATCAAAGAAGGTAGTTGTGCTTACTACCATTCCTACACGAAAGGCTACTCACACGTGATTATTTTAACCAATTAACTGAAAGTTACTCATAGCAACCTACCCCACAATATAACCCACCGTCAAAAAATAAGGCATAGTTTATGAAAATAGCACAAACGTTAGCATAATTAAATGACATTTATGAAGACTGAATCTATAGAGAAAATTCAAGGTAGAGATATATATCCACAGTTACTGTGTTTGGTAAAATACTCATTGCACTACTTCATTAATACATGTCATTTGACATATTTGCATATTCAAACAATGAATTGGAATTGATAAATCATGATTTCCAAGGCTTATGACCAACCTTTTGAACCAATTTTCTATCTACATTATATTGGTATACTGATATTTGTTTATTAAGAATGAACTTGAAAGTGCAAAGAAAAAAATGATGCTCATTGAATAATTGTCATTAAACTTCCCAGTCTTTTTAATGATTTGCTTCAATCAATGTTATCATTAATATATCTACAGTAAGGTAGGTAATTAACCAGTCTCTCTATTCAGAGTCATAACAATGCTTACAATTCAACTCCATTCATTGCTCCAAATAACGAGCATATGCGTTTCAGTGATATTTTGTGAACATTCAATATCTTTTTTATTACTTTTCGAATTCATAAAGAGTCTTTCTAGTAACAATAGCGCGTCTGCTTCGCCTGGGAATAAATGAAAGGTTATCAAGTAAAGCAAATAAACTGTAATTGAAAATGAATTTACTGAATAGAAAGGGAGACGCATATACGCCAAGCTTTATCTCCTGTATACGTATACGTTACATATTGCTGGAAGATTGAGTTATTGTTTAATTATAATGAAGATAACTAAATGTAAACCTAAGTGACAAAAGCTGATCTTCCGTCACTGATATTAATACCGTCGATGACGTTATCACAATATCGTTGTAATCTGGTGCTCTGATGTTGATACTTATTCGATTCGTCTAAGCAGCTTTAAATTAAATACATGCATATATTTGTTGAGACAAAGTTACGTAGTCTATATTAAAGACATCAAAGCATTTAACTCGGTCAATCAAAGCCTAACGGAGAACATCAATGACAAAGTAGAACGGTCAACTTTGAACACAATGAAGATAAATAACTTGTTTCAGCTTTTTAATTTGGCACTAATCATCATCGATACGACGGAAGCCGGAAGTATCTATTTTGTCATATTTTATCATCAACAAAAAAATAATATGTTTAGACTTTTTAAGTCTCCCGTGGAGTTGTCAGTCTGTGTTGGTCGATGGGTCTGGGCCTACATACATAGAGTACATTCTGTTCTGTTCTAAATTTGTTTCTGTTCGGTTTACTATGTAGAATTCCACTTTTCTATATCACATCATTCTCAGACAAACTGCAGCAGTTTTGAAGTTTTGCTAATGGCTTAAATTGTCAACATTGTGAAATAAGAGCAGCGTGAGAAAGGCAGCTTTCACCAAATCTTGCAAATTTCGAGCAAGGATTCTTCGAGGTCATTGAAGCAGACTCCCACGCATGTACGGTGGTGTTATAAGGATATATGTAAATGTTATACAATATGAATTCAAATTAAAGGAACAAACCGTAAAGCTCATTTACATGATCAGTCGTCATGGTCGAACTGCGTAAAAACTAAGAGTATTAATAAAATATGTATTTATTTAAAGAACGTTTCATTCACACTTACTGGAAGAATGTTAAATAAAGTTATTAAATTAACCACAAAGAAGTGAGTTTGAAATACGCTACTAGGAATCAAGTAAAACATTAATTTAAGTTTAACAAGCAGATAATTAACATTGAATGAATGATTTGAAGGGAACAAGAACGAATATACTGAAAACAAAACATTGTTTAGCTCATTGTTCCTTCCGAGGACGAAGAAGCAATCTTTATTGTCCAAAGGAATACAAATACCGCTCGGAAAGCCACGGAAGGCTTCGTACTTATAAATTTCTTCGTAAAATATCAATGACAACTCGAATGAAGCGCGTCACTAGAGGTAAGATATATCCTAGATAAAAACAAAAAAAGCGACCTCCATGGACACTCACACACGGGCAATAATTACCGCATATTTTAACGTCACGTCATAGGAATAGAACCATGTAATGTGATCACTTTACAATCGATTCGACTAGTTGACGAGATCTTGACTAGTCATGAGAATAAGATCAATGCATCAAATATTCAAGAACATATAAACGAGAACTCTATTATTCAAGAGTATATAAACGAGGAATTAAGTATTAATTTCTTTTATATGACTATATTTATGTGTGCGTCAGTACCTTGTATGGTGTTCTTAACATTGTTTAGATATTAAAGATAGACAGATGTGGAAGGAATTGATTGTGGTGTACTTTAGATAATGAATGGGTTGGTTCCAAAGCCGGTGTTAAGTGATCTTATCACATCTGCTTTACAGGTGGTTATTATTGTTATTATTTTTCCCTTTGTGTTAGGAAGCTTTTTAGATCACTGGAAGAATGTTTAGTTATGTCAAGTTCTTGAATGATATTAATTATCTTGGCAAAGATGGTAAGAAATTAAACATTTTCACTGCTACGATCAACGAGTTCTTTCAATCTGTAGTTGTCGGTTTCAGACTCAGGTTATGCACAAGTCAATTTGAATCTTACCATTTCATAATCGTAACCGATTCATAACTGTGACAGGCTTTACATTTATTTTAGTTAAGAAAATCAAGTTAATAGCATATATCGACCTGAAATAACATATCTGGTATCCAAACCCTTACTCCTTCCCTTCAATAATAAATATTGACAATTAACCGTCAAAAATTAGAAATTATGAAATGTATATGTAAACGTTTGCTTGCATTGTTTGTGTAAGCGATTTTCAATGATCGGATGTGATTGATGTTAACGAAGATTCATTATAAACTCAATTTAATGTTTAAAGGACTTTGGATAAAACATGTCGGATCTATACATTATATGTTGTAAGTTACCGGAAATTTAGTTTCATATCTCTCATATATAAAGATTATGGTTAAGTGCACTTCGCTCCATAAAAACATCGACGTCCTAGTTACTACTCGTTCCATTCTTCTGTTATATTTGTATGTACTTCATTATAAACTTTTGCCATAAAAAGTAAGTTTTGGTTTCTGCAAAGAATCAAGTAATAGGCCTACCAATAATTGCGGTAATCACGGTCAATCTGTGTAAATAACGTGTTACCTCACCCTTCTAAACTGCTGTGCTGCAATAATGTCATTGCATTAGTCAATGGTATTGGTCTCTACAATCTCTTGAAACTATTTATTATTTCATAAACTAGGTACCAAGAGACGTTTCGATTCCATCATCATTACCAGAATACGTGTTAAAACATTTCTTAGTCGTATGATGGTTTTCAACTTTGTATGAGGTTTCTATGCGCTGCCTTGATCAGTGTTTCATGGGAAGTGATGTCTCCTCCTCTTTTGATTCACTCCTATGAAAAGTAAGGCTGCTAACATGTGACATTGTGTGATCTTTTGCAATTCACAAAGAACAATTATTAGAAAATCACGCTGGGGGAGGGAGGGGGGCAAGAGGTGCTACTGATTAATATATTGCCAGCTGTTAGGCAAATGGTAGATGAAGGGTACATTATGTTTGAACAGGGTTTTCATTAGTTAGGGTTTGCTTTCAGGGAGTTTCCGTTCCCCAATTGAGAACCATTTTGATAGTTATGGGCGCTGCGAAAAATTTGGTCTATTACAAATATAAAAAAAATATGATCAGTAGTCCTGTAAACAATTATATTCATTTTTTGGAATGTGATTTAACAAACAGAGATTCAGTTTTACACATTTCGTGATATTATTAAACTATAATGTTGAAAATATCACCAGCTACCAAGTGTATGGTAAATTAATTTTACATATGTTGTGGCAGAAGTTAAGAAAGTTGTTCATAAATTCCGAACCAAGGTGGATTAAGGTTTTTGAATTTTGTAGCTGGCTTTCTAGTCCTAAATTTGCTGGCAGAGGAACTTTTTCTCCAGTTATACAACTTTTACTAGTTGCGTTCTTGTTAGTGTACCATACGGCATAGTAGTTGCGTTAATTTATTGCAAATGTTTAACCGGTGAAATATGCGACGAAATTATTTATCGGCCGTCAAAGTAACATCAAAGATTTTAATCGAAGAACATTTAAAGGGATTTGACCGATCAAAATTCATAAATGTGGAAAATTGATGTCTTTTGTTCTTTTAGTTTACTCTTGTGTCAGCTTAGTATGTAGTTAGAAACCATAATTAAGTGTTCACTAAGCTCAGTAAGTTTATAGTCACTGATAGGCAGAAGTGATCTGGACTCTAGTTTTGGTATGGCACTTTAGTAATTATACCAATCTTCTCATCTATTGAATCAACATTAAATACGCGGTGTGATCTGAGCTGAAGGAAATAATGATATGCATCGTATATAGATATCTCGTTCAATAGATATATTTGATACCGGTATTTTACAAATCGAATGATTTATTACTTACGTAGAACAAAATTGATGCCCTGGATAGGTCACTTGCACCATAATCATGAAGAAGTTGGTGAGGTCAATATTTAAGTACTAAAACCTCTTCAAGTTACTAAGTTACGGTTTGGTTCTAAAAGAATAGTCATGTGCTTTATTTGGATATTAACTATGTTTCTTTCTTGATGTTTTAACACCAGCCGTTTCAATGATTTTTGGATAATAGTCTTCACATTGTTGTTTCGAGAGGAATCTGCTGACTGGCTAAATCATTCAAGAGGATGATCGAATTTTCATCTCAACATATCTGACGTTGCAGTTATTATACCATTCAGAGAAGATATATCTCCATTGCCACCATGTTAGTCGTCATTAAGTTTCTCATAAGTGCAATATGAGTGGCAGTTCCCGTTGTACTGGAAGCGATAGCAATAGCTGGAACTATAATAGCAGCCGTTACAATAATTACTATAGTAGATATGCCACCAGACGCTTCTGTGCTTCTCTGCGCAGTGACAGCGACCACATGCATCATTGTCTGGGTCATACGTGCTGAATTGTTTGCCCCTTTTATAATAAAGAAGGAAACTCATTTGGTAAGACATGGTCGTCAAAGTAACGGGGTGGGGGTGTAATCTCGGGAGCCAGACTTCGACTTCTTCAATTCAATGTTAATGCAGCTTGCTACAAAGATTGTCGAATTAATTGTCGAATTAATTGTAGTATTGATTGTCGAGAGAGTTTAGTAGATTGCATTGCGTAAACATCACAGCGGAAACATCTCTTCAACGACTCTCGATTATTTACTTATATTCTGTCTTTCGTGCATTTGTTTGGCCTCACTCTCAGGCATTGAACATTATCCTGTGAAACAGGATGATCTTATTACGAATTTGGCATATCAAATTGATGTAATATGTAGTGCCAAGGCGCCACTTGGCGCCAGGCTATATATAACAATATGAGTACCGGATCCGCGAAAATGCCGCCAAATAATTTCGTGTTGAAAACCAAGAGTGTGAAGCTTGTTGATGCTAATTTTAGTCTTTGGCCAACGACATTGGAAAGAAAAATATTCTCGGATGTGTTAAGACTTAAGGTCAGTGGATCTTAACGGTAAAAAAACAAAGAAATTGCAGAACTTATTCAAGAAACTGGATTAAAAATAGGGAATGAGGTATGTGACATCATGGGAGTGACCAAGACCTTATAACCGTTAGTGTTTTTAGAGTCCCAATGTACATTACCGATGATGCAATTTCCGGAAAATTTGAAGAATACGGATGTAGATTAAGATCCATATGGGTACATAAATATTACGAAGATTACCCCAACATAGAAAATGGCATCAGATACGTTAGACTCGAATTACCAAACAGTGTCAAGTCTCTACCGTACGCAATCACTATAGAGGCAACTCACTTAAGATTAAAGCACAATGGACAATCACGGGTGTGTAATCTCTGCTTATCAGATGATCACATAATGAGAGAGTGCCCACAATACACGTGTAGAGAGTGCGGTCAACAAGGGTATTCAACGAACCGCTGCCCTGAAATCCTTTGTTACAAATGCAACAAGCTGGGTCACACGAGTTATCACTGCGATGAAAAGGACGACACGGAAACAATGGATGAGGACACAGAAATCGAGAACCCAATTGACAAGCCAATGACTAATGAGGACACCGAGAAGCCAACGACTTATGAAGCTCAGGAAAGTGAATCGAGACCGGAGAATACTGAGGTATTAGCAAAACATAAAGACGAGAAACGTATTAGTGACCTGAAAGAGAGTAGTCAGCAGCCTCCTGTAAACCACGCGCGTAGCGAGGAATTTGTCAAGGGAGGGTCGAAACTGTAGGCAAACTTTCAAAGCCGTAGATACGGCATTGCAAACTATCTAAGCGTAGCGCCACCATGAGTTGGCGTACAAGAAAACCTTTGGCTGAAAATGCCTCCCAGATTGCTGGCAATGGCACTTCCCAGGCCTTGTAAGTTGCATCTTAGCATTTTCTCTTTTGAAATTACTAGCGATATCATAAAAACATACACAAAAAAATATGCTCAAGGGGGGCGGCAGCCCACTTCGCCACCCCCCCCCCCCTTTGGCTAAGAGCCTGCTATAAACAAAACGGACCTGAAAGAGGGAAGTCGGCAGTCTTCTGTAAAGAAAACAGATCAATACCGTGATATTAACAGATCTAGGAATGAGTCAACAGTTATGGAAGGTAATGCTAATCTGACTAAAGTTCAGCCGAGAAAGGAGAGCGAAGGAAATCAACAAGTCGACGCAAGGATAAAACGAACCCTGTCATCGAGTGACGGAGCAGACTGGACAGTCGTAAAGAAGAATAATACAAGTCAGCAACAGAGGAAGAACATCCCAGGCCCAACGTCACAACCACCAGGCGATATCATCCAATGGAAAGGGAACGATCAGAACTAAAATGACATTTACATTATCATACCAATATTATTGATATCACTGATGGCGTCACCTATACTCTACGGTCGTAACGGCCTCAGGAAAATAATGTATCGTGTAAGTACCATAACATAGACTCATATAACAATCTGCCCCCTCATTACGGTATATCACTGTACCACCACAACAGTCGTAGCCTAAACAATAAGTTTCACGATAATAACACTTTCATTTCTGTATTAAATAATGATTTTACGTCAATTGGATTCACAGAAACCAGGTTCAATGATAATTTTTCTCCCCTCATAAAAATGGATAATTACATACTTGTTGAAAAACATCGTGACAATAAACGGGGCGGTGGAGTCTGCCTATTTGTACATAAAGATATAAGCTTTATTTGTAGACCCGACCTATCAATTTTTAATAATTCTAAAGAATCTCTCTCTATAGAGGCTACTAACATAAATCCAAAGGTTAAATTTCTTATTGGCATAGTCTACAGACCACCTAGTGGTTCTTTAGATGAGCTTTATGTTAATCTGGAAAATATTTTCAATATCGTATCGAAGGAAAACTGTAAAACTTACATAATGGGTGATTATAATATTGATTTATCGAATGCAATCAAATCAACTACGTTTTTTAAATATTCTCTATTCGAACGGATTTATCCCTACAATAACTGTTCCAACTCGTATTAGTAGTATTACTACAAGCCTGATAGATAACATTATTACAAACGATGATTCTACGATAACTTCATCACTGATAAAAGTGACCATTTTCCGATATTTCTAAAAGTGGTAGGGACGAAAACCAGATGTAACAATACCTTCTATACGTAAGTATTTTAGGCCTAGAATGTAAGTTTATTTTAGGCCTAGAAGTTATAATCTGATAATCTGATAATCAAGCTCAAAACTTGCCCCTAAATTTCAAATGCATGTCTGCATTCCTAATTCGATTAGGTCTACCCACCCTTCAATGAGCAATTGCAAAAAAAATCCATACACCTCTAATGAGGAAGTTTCTCAGACCCCCCAGGATTTCCCAGCTCTTTGAACCACCCCCCCCCCATCAGGAATAGCCTTTGGCATTGTCAAAAGATTTGATCCACCCACCCTCCATTGAACAATTGCAGAAAATAATCCGTACACCCATGTTGAAAAACAGTTTCTCAGACCCCCAGGATTTCCCAGCTCTTTCAGAACCACCCCCCCCCCATCAGGAATAGCCTTTGGCATTGTCAACAGATTTGATCCACCCACCCTCCATTAGGCAATTGCAGACAAAAATCCGTACACCCATGTTGAGGAACAGTTTCTCAGACCCCCAGGATTTCCCAGCTCTTTCACCCCCCCCCCCATCAGGAATAGCCTTTGGCATTGTCAAAAGAT
Organism: Apostichopus parvimensis; assembly: GCA_000934455.1. Taxonomy (NCBI): domain Eukaryota; kingdom Metazoa; phylum Echinodermata; class Holothuroidea; order Aspidochirotida; family Stichopodidae; genus Apostichopus; species Apostichopus parvimensis. The sequence goes on from KN884486.1 coordinate 70,761, forward strand.
TCCTAGTTCCTGGAATTCCTAGTTCATGCACATTTCGTTGAATTGCCCCATATCGTACCCGACCCTTAATCCATATCCCTGCCTCGTACTCTGGCTTTCAGTTACTAATACGAGATGTGCATAATTTGACAATAATACAAATTACAATAGCCCTACTCTATGTCGTTAGGCTTCGTTACACATAAACTTAAGTTTGATAATGCTAGGCCCTGTTCATGTTCGTCCTTACAACAAGAAAGTTTGGACGTTTGATAATTCTATCACAAAGAAATCTTGAAATAAACCATAAACTTCTTTGATTTTTTTCGTGTATTGCATGGTATATTCTCTCCGTACGAGGTGTGATTTTCTTGACAAAGGAGTCTTCGACCGCAAATGATAAAAGTTTCAACGCCACGAGATTACGAGAAGAGAGTCTGCAACATCCGGGTACTTTGATATCTGATTGTTCGCGAACTCGCGAGCTAGCTCTAATCAATAATTCTAGAATCTTCTAGGAGAGGGCGTTATCACGAAATCGAAATCGCGGCCGTGATAGACACGTACATGTTATTTTGCAATAAATGAAAATGATGGTATAGAAGTTTACTGTGCCAAAAGAACTTGCGGTATCGGGTTAGGGGGAGGGGGGAGGGGAGGGGAGCTGGGAAAGATACATAACCTAATGCACAATCGGGATGTATATAAAAAGAAGGTACTGTTTTTTTATTGCACTTATAACTTGGGTAAAACAGACTAATGGTAATTATGCTATAAAAATAAAGTTATAGCACTTCGGTTGAAGGATCTTTGTGTTTCGACATTTTGCTGGTTTTCGCGAACGTTTAAACGTTTAAACGAACGAAAAATCGGCCGTTTAAACGTTTAGGTCTTAAACGAAAACTCACAGCCCTACTAACAATACCTTTTATATACGTAATTACAATACTAACAACATAAAGCGTTTTACTTCTGAAATAAGGGACACATCTTGGGATAATGTTTTAAACTTAACTGGCGCAACCATATTCTAACTATATGCAGTATAATTGCACGGAATGTTGGCATATTTTCTAAATTGAAATATTATCTATCGGAAAACATACTCAGAACACTATACCAGACCTCGATTGTCCCGCATCTATCTTATTGTTCCAATATTTGGTCTGGTACATGCAACACCAACCTTAACAATCTTACAATACTCCAGAAGGCAGCCATTTGCCACATAACACACTCAGCCCCATGTGAGCACACCAGTCCCATATTTAAGAAACTCAACTTACTAACATTGCACGATCTCATTAAAGTTAAGCTTCCATTATTTGCCTACAAGACCTGGAATGGATTACTACCAGCTGCCTTTGACTATTTTTTAACCAGTAACAGAGATGTACATAACCATAACACGATCTATAATCTCTACAATACCACAAACTTTAAGCCTACACAACCGTGCAACAGAAACATTGAATCTTCTAACGAACGATTTAAAAAGTAAAAAGTCACTTACATCATTTAAGAAGTGGTTATTTAAGGAAATAATAGCTAGTTACTGACTACTACCAAATTATACCTGTTTGTAATTACTATATATATAATGAGCATTTAATCTGTATTTATATTTATGTATATATGTTTATATTTTTTCCCTTTTATTTTCTTTCTTCAGGGAGCCTTCCACATTGTTGAGCTTTTCAGCTTTATGGAAGACTTCCCTCCACTTTGTACTTTTGTTGGAAAACAAATATTTTTTTTTTATATTATTCATTTTTGAGTTCCAAGGTTGATGTTTTTAGAGGAGAAAATCCAATCTAGCCAACCTGGCTATTATTAAACTTGAATTTCATACACACACACACACGAACATTTCAATAATGATATTTCGAAAATTGCGATCATTACTTTGCATATTCAGGACATATTAGTTTCACTTGTTTTCACAGTCTATATGCTATGAAGGTACATAAACATTTTGTTAATACTATTTATTTGTATTTTTGAAAATAATAATCATTGTTTTAACATTCCTTCAACTCGTTCATGCTTTAGGTCTTGATATTTTTTGGGGTTATACCACACAATAATGAGCATTTAGGGTATGCGATGGTTGATATTTTTACAGTGTGTAAAGTAGTGTAAGCACTGTATATGAAATACATACCTCTCTGTGTATATTTGAGGAGAAACGTTATCTTGGAGTAAACTGACTTTACATTCACAGTCATTTTTTAGACATAACGATAAATATAAGGGCGATTTCAAAGGTTGTGAAATAGAAAATAGTACTGCAAGATGTGATACTTTGATACTATCTATCTCTCTGTCTATCTATATATCTCTCTACCCATCTTTCCATCTACCCATCTACACATCCATCCATCCATCCAATTATCCATCCCTCCATCCATTCAGCCACCCACCCACCCATCCACCCAGCCATCCATCCATCCATCCATCTTTCGTTTTGCCTTAACGTATTTGTTCAAGAAATAAAATAAAGAACACGTGTTTTTACAACTTGTTATTAACATTTATTAAGTAGTTTCACTAGTGTTTTGTTACAAATATAATGTATGCATCATTACCATTACCATTACAACCACCATCACACGAAGAGACTTTGTTATGTCGTGGTGTATACAGAGAGCATTCATCAGATGAGCTATTACTCTAGAAACGATAAACATATTTAGCATGCAAGAGATCGACAATGACTACCCTATGTTCCCGATTTTCCCTGATTTAGCAATTTTCTTTTAAATGTAAGGGTTCTTTGGACAGTTCATGAAGGTAGTTTCCTATCGAAGACCAAAACGCGATCACCTCTCGTTTGAACAGAACGAATTTGTAGATAAGTTTTCTTGGTTTTCTCAACAAATTTCGGGAACGTCCTAAGCTGGTTTAAAGGTATATAGTTAATACTATACAGTTGCAATTATAAGTCAATAATGTTTTGTTAAGGTTAATGCCATGAATGAAGGGCCCCTAAAAACTCAAAAGAAAATCTATTAAATACACATAAACTAGTTATTTGCCCATCCTTTCATTCATTTACCCACCACCGACTTATATACAGACCCACCCAACCATCCATCCACCCATCCATCCTTCCTACCATTTAACCATTCATCCTTCCGTCCACCCACCCAACCGCCCACCCACTAATCGATTCATCTCTCTAGGCTTCAATCCACCCACCCACCCATTGATGTATTCACTCGCACGCACGTCTGCCCACCAACTCATTTATGTATCTATTAATCTACCAATCCATTTATTCATTCACCGATCCATCCAACCGTCCATTAATACACAAATCCATACATCTGTGTATTTGTCTGTCTACTTATCTATGATATTATAAATAACTTTGTTCTCCAATAAAGGATACATTGCAAGTTAAGTACATGTAGTTTCAGTTATCTTAATATTATAATCCCTCTTTGACCCACTCCCCCCCCCTCAGCCCCACCCACCCCTCCCGCTTCTGTGCTTTTATGTGCGCCGTTCTCTTCAGAAATGTTACAAGAAATATTTGTCATTACAAGATGCATCTAATCATAAATAATCATTTCTTGCGATCTCGTAATTGCATTTACGTTTTCATAGAGTGATGTCACATACATGCTTTAGTAATACGTTGTT
>KN884487.1:5280-17158 GCA_000934455.1 Apostichopus parvimensis
TTTTGTTCAAATACTTTAGCAGACTCATCTAATGGAAAGGATGCTAAACCAGCTGTTGGAAAGATTGATGAGAGCCACAGATATCTCCTGTCTTTTACATGTAAAGTTTGTAGTACAAGAATGTCTAGAACTATCTCTAAAGTCGCTTATTCTAAAGGAGTTGTTGTGGTAAAATGCACCGGTTGCAGTAATCTTCACCTCATTGCGGATAACCTGGGATGGTTCGAAGATGGAGGGACGTAAGTATTTGTGCAAAAATTCATGTTTCAAAATGATCTGTTCATAATTAATACTATAGAAACCTGGAAAACAAGTACTCTGTAAAAAACATTTCAGTTACAGTATAGATAAATGTTAATACACTGAACCAATCTCCCACCCTCCACCCAAATTTTCTGTGTGCACCAGATGAGTGAAAAACACCTCAAAATATGATTTTTTTTTTTTTTTTTTAAACACCTGCTCTACACAAACTACATTACTGCCCCAGGTGTTAGGCTGTATTTCACATGTGGCAACTAAAGGGTTGTACAATTTCTGTGTAAAACAATTTGAGAGCATGCAGAGGACACACCCAATCCCTTGTGTTCTTCTTTCAGGTTAGAATAAACGGAAGAGCAAGACCATGTAAAGTTTAATTTGTGTACATGTGAGAAAACTTTTTCCGACTAATCTTAGAAAGGATGTTTGAAAACTGCTAAACTATACGTCTACTTGCAATGAAATGACTCATTTATATTGATCCTCCCTAATCAAATGGTTTATTGTAAAATAGAAACTTCAACTCATTTTGAATAGGATTTGAGAATTAGGTTTTCAGTTTCATCTTTTCGTGTAGGAATATTACAATACACAATATAACATGTCCTGTACAAAGAGGTTACAATTGAAATCAGCAACACATAGCTTAAATTGTTTGATGCATTGTTTAAAACTGTGTGTGAGATCCCTCTATTCCCCACATTCAACCTCTCCCCTTCCCCTTTTTGGGGGCATTTCTTCTTTTGACTTAAGACATTTGTGTTACTAGGGACAATTTTTCTAATCTATTATTTTGAAGTCTTTTTGATTCACAAAACTATTATGAAGCAACAAGGTTGCATCGTGTATACATTCTAACAATTGCTGTTCAGTTTTGCTTTTACCAGTGAAACAAATAGCCACTTGTTGGTTTGACAGAGCAGTTACCTGGAGGCTGGGGCTACTAAGTGCTATAAAGGATCACTGTTATAAATTTTCTCACGTATCTAATATGGGACTGTTTGGCAAGAAATTGGGCCATCCAGCTCCTGGCTGATTGTTACCCATGATTCTATGTGTAAAACAACTTACGGTTTTTAAGGGATTTTTCATTTTGATGGTCAGTATTCACACAAAGTTGCATTAACAACTGACATTGACAGAAATAGTCAATTCTAAATAATTTCTTTTTGCTTCCAATCCCTGTAGGAACATAGAAGAAATACTTGCAGCCAAGGGAGAGTCAGTTAAGAGATCTCTTTCGGAAGAATCAATGGAAGTGATCCCGGAGGAAGAGCAGACGTCATCCTGATTAAATTCATGTCTATTCCAAAAAGCAGTTTTGTGAAAAGTTTTTCTGTTATACTTTCTTCTTTGAATTGATTAATGTAGCAAACACTTAAGGATTTGTTTTCCAATTATTTCTAATCTGCCAATTTATTGATAAAGCACAAAGAAAAATGGTTCTTCATACTCACAGCTCACAGATATATTTGAAAATATTTGTCAATAATCATATTGAGCGCCATGGAATATCGTTTTAGTTATGGTGCTATATAAATGCCTTATTATTATTTATTATTATACAAACTTTGTCCATGATCTGGCTGGGAGCAAAGCATTTCAGAGATTGGTAGTAGATCTTAAACCACCATCTCTTAGGTCAACTGTGTGGATTTAGAAACTTTCTTTATACCAAAGCACAGGGTGTCTTAATTCAAAAGACTGTTTCCACCTCCTGTAGTGGGATAAACAGAGCTCCTCATCACAACTGGGGTTGTAGAGGTAGGGATCGGACTTGAGGAGCAAATGGTTTAGCATTTGGGATCATCCCCTCCCCGTTAATCTTATTACCAAGAGATTGGGGAAGTGTGTGGGTACTACAAACATTCTGAGAGCACTCCTGTGTCATTTGATAATTTCACGCTATGGTTGAACATGTGTTAAGTCTTCCTGTAAATATGGTGTCCCATAATGCCCTTTTAAAGTCTCTTTGAACAACCTTTGATGCTTCCCAGATTTGAAGACCATCTGTTGGTTTGTTTTATTATTATTTGTTTTTCAAACTTAAGATGTAGTAAGGCAGTTAAGAAATTATGTTCTATATATAACATTTCTACACATATTTAACATATTCAAAGCCTTAATGTTGTTTTCTTAACTGGACACTTGTATGTAACTGGAAAGATCTCACATCCACATGTGATTGGCTGGTTTTTGGAGCAACATACTCTGTAATAATACTTTTATAGGTACTTTTACAACAAGTCAGCTAAGATAGAACCTGGGTACAAAAATCGAACAACTTGATCCACTCTCTGCCCCAGTCCCGTTACAACCAGACAGTAACCCTATGATCGTGACTATGTTACTTCAAGTGACTATCATGAGTCCCTTGGAAAGGGAATGGATACAAGGTATGGTCCACTTAATGGCTGGTGAACAATCTACTGTGTACTGTTTACACATTATCTTGGCTGAAAGGTTGAGAAGCTATACTTTAATGGGTGTGCTTTACTTTCAGCAGTGATAAATGGCATCCTGTTATATAGGTGGCAAGGCTTTTCTCACTTGTTGCTGGAATCACATCTCCAAACATTGTTGTTAAGTATACAGGATGTGTGTAATTTGATCAATTAAACATGTGATCTAATAATTATGCAATATGATTGTAATAAATCTTCTTCAAATCAATTCAAACGTTTCAATCATTTTTCTTGGCACTCTTGAACCCTGTCATTTGGTTTGTATCCTGATATCTGTTCCTTCCCCTGTAAGGAAAATTTTGGATTTTAAAAGAGGGCTACATTGCTTTTTCCACTAAGCTTGTGAGGCTAATATGTAAGCATCAATCATATTTGTATTGAAAACGGTGATATCATGCTTAATGATGTGTAAATCATGTGCACTTCCTTTAGTTTGGGTATTGTAAGAAAACAGCAATTTAGTTTGCTGGCAGGAAAATATATTTTGTTGCTAAAATGGGACAAACATGGTTAATCAGGATGTATAGTAATCCGACAAATTTTAAAAGTAACACTCTTTAAAACATTGCACTTTCTGGTACGTCTATCAATTGAGCATTGAGTTAATCTGTAAAAACCATAACACAAAGAGATAAGAAAATGATACTATGAAATCAAATATTGTACATTTTCACTGATGTATTTTCAATATAGTACAAAAAGATGGATGAACCACAAATTAGAAGACAAATTATACCAAAAATCAAAAGATGTGTTTCATTCAGTCTTCATTTCACTGGTCACTAAGTTCCAAAAAATCTTCACTATACAGATGGGCTTAGCAGCATATGGCTGTAATTTTTTATTTAATAAACCGTGCCTCATTGATGATGTTTTGTGCTATATGGACCACAGCAAAATCAAGAAGCCCAGGACATAGATATGCCTGCCAGCCTGTAACATTTTGTAGTGCTATTGGTACTGCAATTTTATAGAACTCACAGAGCACCATAAGTTGCTTAGTAATTTGACTTACTTGCAGAGATGGTGGATGTGGGTGTAATCTGGGAATTGGGGGGGGGGGGGGGGTTGAATCAACTTTTATGAGCACTTGGACATGTGACTTTGAATTGAGGGGCAACCACAAAGCCACCTCCAAACTTTCTGAACAAATGGATTCCCTGTGTACTTTGTAGCACAAATTCTAGTATTTTAAATGTGTTTCAACAGTGGGGCCCTTTTTAATTTGAAGTGGCAAAGGGTTCTTTTTCACCAAAAAGGGACACCTATTTGTTCAATAGCCATTTTTGAGGCTTTCCACAACACTGGGAGGGCACATTCCACCTGTGCACCCAGCTTTATCACCTGATTATTTGGGTTACGCAGGGAAGAGTTAAGTGGCAGTGCCAGTGAGATGTAAGGTAGAAGGTAATTTTTCTGGAAAAAGAGGAATATTTACTGAATATACCACCAACTATATTCATCTAGCATACTTTGCAAAAGCTCTGTTAAATCAAAATCAGTCTTCATCGTCCTTGATCATGAAGTACCGAACTGAGAATAAAATGATTCTTGAAAGTCCAGGTGCAAACATTTCAAACCTCTCTATGAAATGCAGTCAACCTTTTACTTGTCACTCCATCAGTTTTGAGAAGTCTCTGTAGAGCTTATTTCATTCAAGTCTGCAACGCACTTTGGTTGCTATGAGAAACTGATCTTGATATCTCTTAGGTATTTGTAATTGTATCTCTGTGTACAAACTGTAACTGGAGTACACCACTGTCTGGTCTAGTCTTCTGTACATAGTTCTCTCTACATAGTTTTTTGCTTTCAATAAGGCTTAACTTTCGTGTGATGAATGTCTACCACAATACTTTTATTCACTGCTTGCTCTGGGCTGCCTCTTTCCTTGCAGCATCCTGGAGAAGTTGGGTGTCGCATTCATCTGCAGGTAGTTGTACATATCTCACCACAGAACCTCTGATGAAACAGTTTTTGACTGATAACTGCAAATGAAATGCAAAAGAAGTCCACAAAAAAGGAAACCAGAATGAGTAGTTTATTATATATGTGATCTTGTGTAACAATTTGAGATGTTAAGTACATTTCTTAATTAAATTACAATAATTTATATTATGTATTGAAATGATGGAAACATTCCATTTGAATGGTTACACATTTATAATTCTCACTTTCTTACATGTGCGGTAAAGTTGACTGATTCAGGTACACAAAATAATATGCTCCATTGAAGAGACCAACCATGTGTTTAAGGTGCGTATGTTTATGCAAAACTGTAGTTTCCAAGGTGACAGTATCCTCCTCAAAATATCTTTCCAACATGAATCTTGAAAGAGGGCTTGGAGGAAAAATAAAACTCTATTATTCTTACCATATGAGGGTATTTATCCGGATCTGTCACAGTGATTTCTGTCAGCTTGATGTTCAGAAACTGATCCACCGAATGCAGAGTACCACAGATACTACCAAACAAACAAATATAAAAATAATGAAAAAAACAGCCAAATTATCATAAAGTAACGTTGCTGGTCAATTCCACCAGGACCGTGACAATTCAACTTGACAGTTCAAGCATTCTAACTTTAGAAGCTTTACATATAAACATATAGCTGAAGAGGTTGATAATCTCTCTTTGATTGAAAGGAATTGTTACATACCTTAAGTCATTTTTTAGCTCCACCACCACATCTTTCCCAACCAGTGACTTGAAGAAAGAGTAAAACAGCTGGAAGAAACAAATCAATAACTTAAATCAGAAGAGATTATATGTACATGTCAAAACCTTTGTGCTTTAAATGGCAATCCTCATTTTGTTAACAAGTGCTCACAGGGATCTTAAAGGTTAACATAAGGTTGTGCCTATTCATCTGGCAGTCAATTAAATAAGGAATTGCAATATTTCTCATTTGGTTGCCAGGCAAATAAAAGAATCCAACTGGATGAATTAGGTGAACAGTACACATTATTGATCCAGCTTCCAGTCAAATAGGAAAACATGTCATTCACCAAGGAGTAGTGGCCCGCTATCCATCTGACTGGCTAGTTCCTATTCTCCATTGCCTTGGCCTATGCAGACAATAATTACTAGGCCTAGCTTGGCAACCTGACAGTGACACACTGATCTGGCTAGTAAGTATTGGCTACAGATTTTGAACATTATTTACAATAATGAATCATGCAGTGAATTTCATTTCCAACAAGTGTGATCAGTTGCCTCTTGATAAAAAGCTTGAAACTTCTGATTCCTTGGTTCAATCATAAATAACCATCACAAAAATTGGATTACTGTCCTCAAGTCCATCTCTACATTATCGCGCAATAGGTATCAATGTATTGTAAAGCATAGCCTACAAAACCAGTTTATACTTAGCTCAAGTGAGCAAATGCGATTTGCACTTTGGGCTACTTACCATTATGCTAGAGAATCCTTCGAAGAATGGAGAGGAAGAATACTAAATAAGAGCTTTAGACGGTACTATGGATTAACTAAATGAAGCTGTAAGGAGGTGCATGGAAGTAGGTACACATCCGATCTTGTTTTACCTATATTGTTCTAAGGTGCACGCCGGTGCTTTTCTCTCGTTTAGATTACGCTAGCCGTCCGCTAGCTGTAGCCTTTATCGGTGGTGCGCCCTCTCATATTTGTTTCGGTTGGGGTGGTCCCCATAGTACGTAGTGGCACTATATTTTATTTTGTTGTATCCATGATGTGCGTGAGAGATGGGGAGGGGTGGAGGAGGGTTTGTAAAAACCCCTAAGAGTACTCATCCTAGACCATTGGCCCCTACATCAAACTTACGGAATTGACTATTGAAGTATTCATTAACGATAAAGAAGGATAATAAACACGCAAAAACATTTTTCTGTAAGAGCGATGAACCAAGATTTACTCTTGCACATACACACAATTTGTTAGCTATTCTAACTGCTTGCTGCTTGCCAATCTACTCAGGGAAGAGAAAGATAAGTAAACCATCCCCGATTATAATCTCGGTATACCACTGCACCTGCCAAGCTACTGCTTGGTTCAACGTGTCACTTAGTAATGTGCATTACAAACTAGAATGTGAACAATTATTTTATGGCTTGATAAAAACTAGTCATCTTAAAATTACACGGACCTAACTTGCTCATTATTTTGACATGTTTGGTATTATATCTCTTTTTACAAAGTAGGATTAATATTCGGCATCACTTTTTTTTATAGGGTTGTGAATGAGTGGAAAGGTTTGCCTAAGAAAGTTGTACTTGCAAGTAGTGTCAATTGGTTCAAGAATGCTTTGGACAAGCACTTTAAAGCATTCTAATCGGGTCTGATTTTTTGTGTCTTTGGTTTGTTTCCACTCCTATAGGGTCCTTGATGGGGACTTGAGTGTCCTTCCTGATCTTTTTTTCTACTTAACTAAACTATCCTCAATTCCTCTGGTTATGGGGCAGTCATTATATAACATCTAGCCGTCGAGATATTGCTTGCTATGCAACAAATGACTATTCTATTCTATTCTTTCTGTTATCATGCAGCCCTATTTTTTGTACTGTTGGTATGAATCAGATCGACAAACTTATGTCTGTAATATCTTAACACCTTTAACTGTACTCTATACTTCTGTCAATTACAAAGTTTGTAACGACAAAAAAAAAACGGTGACATTTTTATTTCTCGTGATCCACATTTTTAATGCATGCAAGTTATCCAATGTAACATGAAACAAACGTTTTACAAAGGAAAATGAATAAACGTTGTCCAAGAAGAAATAATCATATCAAAAACATGATAATCATTTCAAAATAAAATTTAAATAAGCTGTATTACCTCTTTTTCGTTGTTCTTGGAATTTTAAGCTGAGAAAAACAGACCGAAACAAACTAACATAGAAAAGGAAGAGGAAGAAGAAGAATCTTCCTCATTCCTTCAGTAATGTTGCTTCACTTATGAAACTTCATAATATCCATATCAAATTACAAAGCCATGACAACCATGTCAAATTACAAAGCCATGACAACCATGTCAAATGATAAAGCCATGACGACCATGTCAAATGAAGCATGATAATAATCTTCTTTTTTTTTCTATACACAAACATGATTGAATGGCCCTAATGGCTGAGCTACTTAGGTTGCAACAAGTAGGATGTATGCTCTTGTATCATGTATTTAAGTATCAACAAATACCTTGTTGTAGCAACTGTATCATGTACCAACAAGTATGTTGATGTAGCTATTGTATCATGCATCAGCATGTACATTGATGTAGCTAATGTACCATGCATCAACAAGAATGTTGATGTAGCTAATGTATCATGCATCAACAAGTATTTTGATGTAGCTACTGTATAATGTATCAACAAGTACATTGATGTAGCTAATGTATCAACAAGTAAGTTGATGTAGCTTTTTCACTAATTTTAATGCGTGAGTAACTTTAGATATAACATTGTTTACACCACACCATTAAACTAAGGATGCAATGTCCCACTTATGCACTTAAGGAAAATGATAGCCCTACCCATGATTAAAATATCCCATGAAAATAATGTAACATGATATATGTAATATCCTTGTGTGAGGGAATATCGTACCCTCGTATCCTCGCGCATAGTGATAACCTTTGACCTGAAACTGCTTCTTAGCATGTTGGTGTAATCAGAACAACCATCCCTATTGTTTAAGCATCTTTAATCCTCACACTGGTCTGCCTGTTGTTTACGACCCTCCACACACGCTATTTCGACTGCTATTGGTAAACTACGTTCATACACTTTCTTATCGAGAATATCAAACGTTGCTGGGCGAGTTGAGCTCCAAAGGTAATTATTCGTATATTAGAAGACAATGTGTAATGTTTTATCAAGTAATTTGTATGTTTTACGTATTAAAAACAAGCCCACAGTTCGATTATAATTTCAATGCTCACTCGGGTGTTTTGTCAAGTTTCACTCGCTTAGCGTAAGCTGGTCTATTTAACACTGTGCACACTGTGTATGTGTTACTGGTCGGCTACCGTTAACGTTAAGTGCTTGTAGGAATCGTAGCCTTTACATTGATTAAGTGGGTGTAGGAACGTGGCTTTTACATCAAATTAAGCGGGTTGAAGTCTGTTATTTATCATGTTCATTTCTGTAGTAACAATTAAGAGTGTTTATATATTATATCCGTAACTAAGATGTAAGATAAACATGAGAACCTACATGTGAGTACACGTGTGTATGTGCTTTATATTGACACGTTGGGAAAGTACTTAGATTTGGAATTGCGCCCTCCTTAGTAAGATGGCGGTAGTTAAAATGGCCGCGCCCATGTACCGTTAGTGTTTACGATTGCATATATACATGTAGCTGTATTTAAAGGTGGCCACGTCCACTAACCGTTAAAGTACATATGATTGTATGTATATTGGTATCTAGTTATGTCTTGATTAATTAGCAAACGACATTTTCTGGTTGTATGCATTTAGGAAACCCAGTTTACTTGAGTATAATACTTATTTTATAACAGTTTTACTACAATGTTCACCCATGTGAGTTACACTAGGTTAAGCCAGTACCACATGGTTGTGTCGTTGTTATTCCTACCTTGGGGTTGACTTGCTGAAGTCCCGTTGTTTTAATGAATGAAATCTACACAGGATATGAGTAGGCAGACGTGTCTTATTACAGTCGTAAAGACTGTGTCCTCTGTTAATGTATTCTAATTAAGTAGATGGTCTGCGTTGATAGTAATTCTTATTCTCAGTCATCGTTGCTATGTTGTTGTGGAATATTTAGGCAACTGTTGGAAACTGTATACGTACAATTACTGGTTAACCTTTTATTATGACTGACCAATTTACACATATTCTTAATGCTTTTCTGGTTATGTTTCATTACAGATGCACTTCTAGCTCTGAAGGCCCTAAGTGTGGTCCACCGTTCTCTTTTGTTTTCTGCAAAGTATATCTAAAATATTTTGAGTCGCTGGCTCCAATACCCAGCGATACTTGTGAGACCCTTGAATAAAATAATGGAAGCATAAGTTATTGTTCTTGAGTTTGTTTGTGTTTGTTAACTCTTGCCATTACAAATTGGTAGTACGAGTGGGGTCTCGCTTGTGAAGTCAAAATTGTAACCAAAAACCAAAAGATTAAAACCAAAAGAGAACGGTGGAAAAGATGACTGCTGGATTGAAGGAGTTGAAGAGAAGGCTGGCAGAAGTAGAGGTTGAGCTTAAGAAGGCGAAAGAAGCCGGAAGGGATGATGTACCTCAGCCCGTCTACGTGATGCCCCATGAAAGACTTCGTGTGTTTTCTGGGAAGTCTGATTGTTCAACTCGGTTGACAGACTTCTGCGAAGATGTTAAAGCGGCCATCAAGTTGAGAAAGCTGAAGGGTGCCGAGGCGGCAAATTTCATCCTTGCCCACATAGAAGGACCGGCCCGTCAAGAGATCAGACACCACCCATCTAAAATTGCTAATGACCCTAGCAGCATCCTCCAGACACTAACTGACACTTTTGGCGACAAGCACACATTAGGGAGTGTGCTGAGAGATATCTGTAACCGGGTCCAAGCAGAAGAGGAAACAATTGCAGAGTTTGCCTTCTCCTTAATGATGCTTGGCGACCGGTTGAAGAAAATGCCCGGTGCTCCTGATACAGACACAACAATAAAAGGTCAGTTTAGGGAGGGGTTGGCAGATGGAGTCTTACGACGGGAGGTTAAGCGGACGTTGATGGAAGAACCTAACATTGCATTTATCAAGCTGCGGGACCTTGCCATAGATCTGGCCGATGATGACATAGTCGCCAAGAGACGTCGACAGAGCAGAAAGGTCAACACCTACCAAACCGAAGTTGACAACAAGTTTGCTAGTGCTCTAGAAACCCTCAGTGCAGCCCTCAAATCGCAGACGGAAATTTTGGAGGCAATGAAGGCCAAACAGGAAGAGGTAGACACTCGGTTGAAGAAATTGGAAGAACGGCCTACCCGGAATAAACCTCGCTCCCATCCAGTAGACAAATCCCAGATAGAATGTCGCAGATGCCTAAAAAAAGGTCATTATGCCAGTGAATGTTTGGCTCCTTCTCCAGTCCCTAAATCCAACCAGGGAAACTAGATGTACCCAGTTCCGTGAGCCAGGAGCTGGGTCCCATAGATGTTTTCGAGGGCTCTACCAAACTGGCAAATGCTTTGATTGGGACTTGCCCAACAGCTACAATATTGATCAACGGTACCCCAGTGTTAGGTGTTTTGGACACTGGCTCACAGGTCACGATCATGACAGAAGACTGTTTCCTGGAGACGTTTCGTGGGACCAAACTGGAAGAACTCAAGTGGCTGTCCATCAATGCTGCCAACAATCTGCAAATCCCCTACAATGGTTATTTTGAGGCAGACGTCAAACTTGGTGGTGTAGAAATACCTGGCCGAGGTATTCTGGTAGTGAAGGTAAGAAGAGAGGTCCCAATGTTGATAGGGATGAATATCCTGGAGGACCTGGATCAGGACACTTTTGTGAATCAGTTTTGCTTGAAATCTCCCCCAAAGTCACCCCAGGTAGTGGAAGGTCTAGTGAGGATTCCCAGAGCTGCTGCTGTGGTTGTACCAGCCCAATCGTGTAAGGTGGTTGTTGCCTCCTGTCCCAGACAACACACTGACGTTGAAGTATTGGCTGAAGCAGTGGAGCAGTTACCGAAAGGAATATTAGTTGGACCTACCCTAACGAAGACCCAAGGTGGCCAGATTGTATTGCCTGTCATCAACGTTACCAAGGATGACATTTACCTTAATCCAAGAATGCCATTAGCTAAGCTTCAGTGCGTCGCTTCAATCGCAGATGACCGTGTTTCCTACGAGAGTATAACTGTCACTGTAAATAACGTCATGCTGCATGACAAACTAGAATCGATAGTCCCCTATTGGCCGTCTTTGAATCCGGAACAGCAAGTTCAAGCAGCAGAAATGTTTGAATCATATCAGGATGTGTTTGCTGTTGATGATGATGACCTTGGTTTCACTGACAAGATCACCCATCAAATCCGATTGACTGATGAGAAACCAGTCAAACAGGCTTTCAGAAGAATTCCCCCATCGCAGTTTGAAGAGGTGAGAGAACACATCCGGAAGTTACTTGAAAGGCAGGTGATACGAGAAAGTTCAAGTCCGTTCGCCTCGCCGAC
>KN884487.1:18340-29735 GCA_000934455.1 Apostichopus parvimensis
AGGAAGCCAGTTGCTGGAGACGACAACCTGCCAAACGATCCAGAAACTAAGTTGCTGTTAAGAGAGTGGGACAAATTATTAGAAAAAGAGGAACTTTTGTATCGTTCCTGCGATGGAAATGATCAACTTCTATTGCCCAAAGTTCTGCGTTCTGAAGTGTTAACTGCCTGCCATGACGAAACAGGACATCAGGGACATAAAAGGACAATTGCCTTGGTAAAGACCCGGTGCTACTGGCCTAAACTTGCCAAAGATGTTACTGAACATTGTGACCAGTGCGACCGTTGTACAAGGGCAAAGAATCCACCAAAGATACGAGAACCGTTACGACACATGATGGCCTCAAGACCCAATGAACTGTTAGCCGTTGATTTTACCCTGATAGAACGAGATGCTTGTGGAAAGGAGAATGTATTGATAGTCACTGATGTCTTTTCGAAGTTTACCCGTGCTATTCCAACGAGGGATCAAACTGCTGTCACGACGGCTAAGGCATTAGCAACAAACTGGTTCCTTGTCTTCGGTGTACCCAAGAGACTGCATTCCGACCAAGGGAGAAATTTTGAGTCAGATCTCATCCACAGCTTATGTAAATTATATGGTATCGTCAAAACCAAAACAACGCCTTATCATCCTGAAGGGAACGGGCAAGCCGAGCGTTTTAATAGAACGTTACATGATCTGCTGAAAACACTCCCGCCAACAAAAAAAAGAAGATGGTCAGAGCACTTGCCTGAAGTTTGCCACATCTACAATTCCACCCCCCATGCTTCAACTGGACTCACCCCATTCTATCTGATGTTCGGGAGAGATCCCATTTTACCAGTCGACTTCCTGCTAGGAAGAGCAGACGGTACCCAAAACTGTCTGGATGTTCACCCATGGTTGACCAAACATACTAGCTCTCTCCAATTGGCATTCAAGAAAGCAGGGGAGAAACTGAGGCAGGAAGCTGCATACAGGAAGTCTCATTTTGACAAAAGAGCTCAAGAACAGCCCTTGGAGCTGGGTACTCGAGTTTACCTCAAGACGCATCCACCAGGTAGACACAAAATCGCGGATGAATGGGGCGAGACCGTCTACAAGGTTGTAGAACGTCCAGGCGGTGGTTCCGAATACGTAATTGAACAAGCAGACGGCTCTGGTGCTACAAAGAAAGTGCATAGACGGGAAATCCGGCCCTGTCCCTTACTGAAGGACGATTCCGCTCAGCTACCAGGGATAGAGACTGATGACGGGGCGTACTCAGACAGTTCAGACGATGATGTTAGGAGAAGTTCCCGTTTAACGAGAGGCGTTCACAGCAATGTACATAGAAATCCGAGGAGTGTACTCAATTAACACTCAAATTTTCATACTCTGAATTTAAGAGAAGAGTGTCCACCAAACTTGTTTAGTTCCTCCTGAACTGAATTTGAAGTTATCCAAAAAGAGAAAGAAAAATGTTTTCTCTACTATGTACTTAGGAATGAATTTGAAACTATATGGACATAAGAACAAGAATCTTGCCATTCAAGCCTTAAAGGGTACCACCGTTTCTTGTCAGTCTATGCTTTGTAAAGTCTAGTCAATTTCACAAACTATGAAAAAGGTGAACAAAGGAAATGGGTCGCCTATGTTTTCAATCTATCCAAATTGTTCAGTTCACCTCCTTCCAAAATTATTCAGTTCAACTCCATCCAAGTTCACATTCTTTCATCTTTACTATTTCTTCTTTTTTTAGCTTTAGATCATGATTGCAGGTGTTTCACTGCAACAGCCGAGCCATTTTATAACGTTTTATTTTGTACTTTTCTCAAGTAGTTACAATTTTAGTCCATTGTATTTTTCACATTTTTTAAGCTTCCACGTTTCTAAGGCAAGGTCATGTTTGAGGACAAACACAATTTTAGCAGGGGAGTGTGAGGGAATATCGTGCCCTCGTATCCTCGCGCATAGTGATAACCTTTGACCTGAAACTGCTTCTTAGCATGTTGGTGTAATCAGAACAACCATCCCTATTGTTTAAGCATCTTTAATCCTCACACTGGTCTGCCTGTTGTTTACGACCCTCCACACACGCTATTTCGACTGCTATTGGTAAACTACGTTCATACACTTTCTTATCGAGAATATCAAACGTTGCTGGGCGAGTTGAGCTCCAAAGGTAATTATTCGTATATTAGAAGACAATGTGTAATGTTTTATCAAGTAATTTGTATGTTTTACGTATTAAAAACAAGCCCACAGTTCGATTATAATTTCAATGCTCACTCGGGTGTTTTGTCAAGTTTCACTCGCTTAGCGTAAGCTGGTCTATTTAACACTGTGCACACTGTGTATGTGCTGCTGGTCGGCTACCGTTAACGTTAAGTGCATGTAGGAATCGTAGCCTTTACATTGATTAAGTGGGTGTAGGAACGTGGCTTTTACATCAAATTAAGCGGGTTGAAGTCTGTTATTTATCATGTTCATTTCTGTAGTAACAATTAAGAGTGTTTATATATTATATCCGTAACTAAGATGTAAGATAAACATGAGAACCTACATGTGAGTACACGTGTGTATGTGCTTTATATTGACACGTTGGGAAAGTACTTAGATTTGGAATTGCGCCCTCCTTAGTAAGATGGCGGTAGTTAAAATGGCCGCGCCCATGTACCGTTAGTGTTTACGATTGCATATATACATGTAGCTGTATTTAAAGGTGGCCACGTCCACTAACCGTTAAAGTACATATGATTGTATGTATATTGGTATCTAGTTATGTCTTGATTAATTAGCAAACGACATTTTCTGGTTGTATGCATTTAGGAAACCCAGTTTACTTGAGTATAATACTTATTTTATAACAGTTTTACTACAATGTTCACCCATGTGAGTTACACTAGGTTAAGCCAGTACCACATGGTTGTGTCGTTGTTATTCCTACCTTGGGGTTGACTTGTTGAAGTCCCGTTGTTTTAATGAATGAAATCTACACAGGATATGAGTAGGCAGACGTGTCTTATTACAGTCGTAAAGACTGTGTCCTCTGTTAATGTATTCTAATTAAGTAGATGGTCTGCGTTGATAGTAATTCTTATTCTCAGTCATCGTTGCTATGTTGTTGTGGAATATTTAGGCAACTGTTGGAAACTGTATACGTACAATTACTGGTTAACCTTTTATTATGACTGACCAATTTACACATATTCTTAATGCTTTTCTGGTTATGTTTCATTACAGATGCACTTCTAGCTCTGAAGGCCCTAAGTGTGGTCCACCGTTCTCTTTTGTTTTCTGCAAAGTATATCTAAAATATTTTGAGTCGCTGGCTCCAATACCCAGCGATACTTGTGAGACCCTTGAATAAAATAATGGAAGCATAAGTTATTGTTCTTGAGTTTGTTTGTGTTTGTTAACTCTTGCCATTACAAATGTAAGGAGGTATCCGTGATGCCTATGAGCATAATATCCATGTAACATGTTATCCATGTAAGAAGATATTCATGACATCTATCAATGAGGTATCCGTAATATCCTTGTAACAAGGTATCCACGAATCTATCTGCATAATATCCATGCAACAAGATATCCATGATATTCATGAACATAGTCTCCATGACATCTACCAATGAGATATCCTTAATATCTTGTAACAGGGTATCCACAGATCCACAAGCATAATATCCATGACACAAGATATCCCCGATATTCATGAACATGATCTCCATGACATCTACCAATGAGATATCCTTAATATCTTGTCACAAGGTATCCATAAGGTATCCACAAGGTATCCACAAGCATAATATCCATGTAACAGGATATCCATGTCATTCATGAGCATGAGCTCTATGACAGCTACCAATGAGATGTTCATAATATCCTTGAAACATGGTATCCATGAATCCATGAGAACCATATCCATGCGATAAGATATCCATAACTTTCATATACATCAATAATATCTATGATAATCAATGAAACAAGAAATCCATGCATGTTCATACTGTTAATACCTATGAACAAGATATCTCTATATCAGGTATCAATGTTGATCTTGTATTTAGTATTCAATACAAGTTCTGGTGAGCCCTGTATGAATTAGAAATATTCAAGATATTCAACTATTTAACCTTTTCATAAAAGTTACTATGTACGATGAAACTAAGGTACCATAATTAATTTATTTACTAATATAAATAAAACACAGAACATTTATTTTTATCGAAGCTTTAAAAGAAAGTTGCAAGTGAAGAGTAACAGTCAGTTGTTCTGGTAACAAAAGACATATAGAGATAACGTTATACAGTATGATATGCAAATTTAAAAAACCACATTTCGTATTGCAACTATTGCCGCTCAAATGAATACTTGTAGATTGCATACCCACTAGAAAGGTAATCCATGCAAAACCAAATCCATTTCCAATAGCTGTTGAACCTTCCAAGATCTTGACCCCCTCTAAAAGTCAGGACTCTTACAAGTTGTCCATGAGACAAAGTGATATTACTTTTTTGCGGCTATTTTTGAATGATAAAATGGGTTCTAAGACAGACAAAACTTCCATAAATGTAAATACTATTCGTTGTTGCTTCATATGAAATGTCTATAAGTCACATGTTTTGTCCATATTTTGTAAGATGCGAAACAAAAGCACAAAACTGAACAACTAAGCTGGACATCATTTTATCAATCCGCCAAGCTCAATGAAAACAGGAAAAGATTAGTCAATTGAGTAAGAATTTAGAAGTAGTACACTTTTACCATGTGGGCTTATTACTTCTTCTACAAAGCTCTTGCTAGTCAGCACTTACTCTTGGAATAAAAAGCAAGATTATGGCTGACTTAAAAATGTTAAAGACAAAATGATGTACTAATGTTTTCCTACTCTCACTTTTTTGCAACTTTACAGCTCAATTGAGACACTGATTTGGTATAAATTTGATCCTTCCTATGGAGAGATAAATACAAATGAAAAATCCAAAAACCTTTGTGATATAAACAACTTTTCCTAAAAAGCCATGACAGCTGGTTCAGGTTTTCTAAATTCTGATGTAGCAACTTTTTGTACACAGAGCAAGAACAACAAAAGTTTGTACCTTTGTTGCAAACTTTTGCATGGAAATTTGTTTACCTTGCCAAGAACTATGCAGAACGATAAACCTTTTAGAGTATGAAGGATTTATAATTCAAGGAGTAATCAAATCCCATACTAGTTTTATTCATTTCTTTTAGACTCTTCTAATGTCTTTCAATTTATATTTGCTTCGATTTTAAACAAGTGATCAAGTTTTTTTACCATTGTCGTGACTTCAATGCAACCAGCAGACAAATCACAGTGTGTAGTAATTTTGCAACAGGTTACTAGGAATCAGAATCTCTGCTCATTGCATGGGCAAAGATAATGATTGATTAAGTACAATACAATTGTTTCTCAAAAAAACAGCTGTTAACATCTGTTGCCTGCAACTCTATTGCACACAGTACACCTTAGACATGGGTAATTGACTACAGAAATGAAAACAATTCACCAAAGTGCCCTTGTAAGTTTTTTTTCCTAGAAACTGTTCTTTGCTACTTCATATTTTTTTGTACAAAACTCTGATAGAACCGACAAGCCAAAATACCAATCATTCACCCAAGATACTGAGAAAGAGAGCCATGCAAATGACAAAAAGCTTAAACTAAAATCTGAAGAGTTTAATTATAATCTAACATAAGTCATCCATCGATGTAGAATATTAGTTTTCGATATCATCATTCGTAGGCAGCGATGACAACCATCAGACCCACACCGGATAGTAAACCCAAGATTTCGAGTATCGATTGCCCCGGTTTAGAATCCTCTAGTAGTTCTGGAATGACAGTTACCGTAGCGATGTAGATGAACCCTCCAGCAGTTAAAGGTAGAATCCAAGTATTAGAATCCCCACTGCCTTCTGTTAGCAGGGCAAATATACAGCCAGCTAGTGCTCCAACCGCTGTAAGTAACTGCAAGTACATTGCCTGGTGAAAGTGTACAGAAAAGGAAAAATCCATTTTTTGAAATTTCTGGCATGTTGTATTCTGAATTGCGAGAGCAGGACAACCTTGACGTTTCGAGTTTTTCGCTTTTAGAGATATTCACTTTTAAAATATGTCAACCTAAATCATCACACATTTGATGGCTTGGCATCCACTCTTCATTTTGTACCTACTGTTTCTTTAGGATCAGTTGTTTCTGCTTAGTTGCCAAGTTTGTACATTAATTGCTTGTGACACACCAAATTTATGTAGGCCATGGAACTTAACTTTCCTTATACCTGTCTCTTAAAAGTAGGTTTTGCTCTTAATCACTAAATTTATGTAGGCCATGGAACTTAACTTTCCTTATACCTGTCTCTTAAATGTAGGTTTAGCTCTTAATCAGTGCACTTCATTCTTACCTTGCGTTTGCTACAACCAGATTGCACTAGAATGGCAAAGTCTCCTATCTCATGCGGGACCTCATGAAGTAATATAGTGATTGTTGTCACAATGCCTAAAGGACGTCCGACCAGGAAGGAAGCACCGATAGCAAGACCATCTGTAAAATTGTGCATACAATCTGCAGCCAAGTTCAAGAATCCTGCCACTTTGATCCCTTCTTCTGTAAGAAAGAAATAAAAACAAGTACAGATCAATGAAAGGATACCCATGAAATCTTCAATTTTAAGGGTCACAGCACTTGACCATTGACCAAAACAATTCAGTTTCCCTTGAATATCTACTAACTCTTCTCTCTTTTCTGTGCTCAATTTAAACTGCATGGTACTGTATGCATCATTACTGTGAAATGTTATATTTTAAGCAAGGGTATCTTTTTATGAGCTGGTATTAGCTACCGAGAAAGTTAAACTAGGAATCAATTACCAATGAGATTCCTTGGGCAGGTAATACAAATAATTTATTTTCCTTTAGCAGTAAATCACACAGGCAGCAATACATTTTTGTTGTGATATTTTGATATTATATACCTAAAAATTAACCAAAATCAACTCAAAATATTGCCTAAGGATATCCTTAAAACAAACTGGCATATACCATTTTGATCATGTTCTGCTGCTTTGTTTCCAGGTTTCTTGTCTCCCTTTTTCCTGTTTCTGATTTCTGTCCCCTCTGTTCCTTTCTTGTGCTTTTCCTCGTTATTTTTTTCCGACTTTTGTCCGTGGTCACCATGGCTGTGACCATGTTCTCCTTTGACGTGTCTCACAAACTTCTCAACAGCAAGAAATAAAATGATACCAGACAGAACATAGAGGCCTGTAATATGATAGAAGATAATTTTGGTGATAAGATTGGTACAGTATTTATAGTGTACCATATAAATAAACTGTGTACTTCAAAAGTCTTGGTTTAATTGTTATCACTATGATGAGTGGAAAATTAATGAATGAGAGAGATATTTGAAATGATCTAAACAAACATTAACAAATGTTTCTACCACAACTCAGTCTTTCATTTTCCCTTACCTATGGCTGATAACATTTGAATATATAACAGAAAATTTAGGTAGATTAAGAGACTGGTATTTCTGAGGTTTTTCAATATATTACTTTACTGATCATTACTGAGGTTGTAGTGCAGCTTAGTTATATTACATTACTCAATACAATATGTAAAACATGACTGTTAGACTTTGAAGCAAGTTTTATTATTCAAATCTCTTTTTTCACTCACATAAACCATCACATTATTAACAAATGAATTTGCCTGCAATAAGTTAAGATGAACGTCCAGCTTCCAAGTAGGCTTCATCTGCCTGTAGATAAAACTTAGTTAGTTTAGCATTTCAGTCTCAGTCAGTGATGTGGCCTTGCCAATAGTAACTAACTAAATGGGTTACTTACCAACCATAATATCTCTCGAGTGATCATGCCCATGACTGTGTTCATGTTCGTGATCATGTTCGTGCTCATGGCTGTGATCTTCACCAATGGCATGTGGGGAGATGGCGTGTGGAATAAGATGAAGGAAGGCATCTCCCAGTAAACCACCTGAAGCAAAACTTAGCAACACCTTAAGCAATGATTCTTGACCTGGTTTGTCTTTATCTAATGGAATAATAAAGAGGATTAGAAATGGAGCAGCACTGATTAGTAATGTAGCACCGATAGCCTCGTACCAGACACGGTACAAATCTTTGACAACTGGTTCTTCCGTATGCTTGTGTGTGTGTTCGTGGCTGTGGTCATGATGGTGGGGTTCTCCTTGGTGGTGATCCTCTGCGTGATGGTGATGGCCATGGTGGTCGTGACTATGTCCATGGTGGTCGTGACTATGTCCATGATGGTCGTGCCCATGATGGTCGTGTCCATCGTGGCCGTTTACCTGGCAGTGGAGCAGTAAAACGAGCAACGATACACACAACAGCGGAAGTTTCATCTTACGTATGGACGCAGCCATTTTTAAATGACGTGTCTGAACGATTTCGATACCGACTATTTACTTCTGCATGGAACGCAAAAAGGGTAACAAAAGCAGGACATTATGTGATGGCTTAGTAATTTTTTATATTTTATATTTATTATTTTGTTGTTGTTTGATATGTTTTTCAAGTATTATTCTATTCATTGTATGAGGTAAACATGAAGAAATGTAATTATATATATTATGAGTCAACAAAATGAGTTTTGATTAGTTTAAGACTGCAGAAACTTGACAAACGAAAATCCGTCAATGATCCTTTACTAGCGAAATAAAAGAAAGAAGATATTTAGCTATTATGTTTTGCCACAACATGCTTCAGGCTGTCATATTTTATCATCAAGAAGATTCATAAGCCTGCCACAGAACTCTAAAATGTATCCTGTTTTCAAATTACTGATATAATAATCTACCCAGATATGGTAATTACACGTATAGCAGTGCTGTAAATGAACGTTAATCCGTTTGACAAGAAAGAAATTGATGAAGCACGCCATCAATCCTGCAACCAAGTCGTTACCGTGCTTAATTCGCGATTTAATGTCCGCATTAAATCAATTAATGCAGACATTAAATATGGAAAACAGGGGCCTTGTTTTTCCGTTTCCGGTTCAGATGTATGTAATCGAAGTAGACGCAAGACCTACATGCCATATCGCTATCTGCTTATCATTATCCTACCTTAGGTGATCAGGACGGAAAAAATACCACGCAAAGAACCCGTTATCCTTCGCGAGACAAAAATAATATCTGTACATTGGAAGAATTGATGGGGTGTAATGGGGCGAGGTGGCTCCGCGACGGAGCAGTGGCACTTTCGGTTAGGGGATTGCTCTCCCAGTTATTGTGTTAAAAGGTATTGCATGAGCTTCATTAAAGAGATTTGGTTCTGAAGTTAATTTTGCGATGATTTATACTCTTCTGCTCTAAAATAGTATGAAATTACGATGAAATAATGATGAATTTCAACGGATACGGCAGATTCTACATGTAGCAACAATTCAAATCTGAACAAAGTCCCCAATATTTGTGTGAAAAACTTGTCCTGCCAGATCAGTGAGGGATGATATAATGTGATATTGCTCATGTGTAGTAATTGATAGAATTCATATATTTTGCTATTCACTATAGGAAATTGCCCCCAAAAAAGCCAATCAAAAGTTAAGATGAAAACTTTCTTACAAGCTCCTTTCACCGTGCGTCACGTCGGCAAGAAAACTGTTATTCAAGAATCTTACACGCAGTTATGGAAGGGTTAAGCTTAAATAATGGTTAAAAATCAATTTCTTAATTTCTTGGTATTTACAATGTAGTGTGAGAAACTGAGGAATCAATTCCTACCGGAAGAGACCAATGGTATAGCCGATCCTGCACACGTGGTCACTTGTTTACGTAGTAATTATTTCAGTATCTACTGTTAATATAATAGCCTGCTTGCGCGTCCAACTGATAAGTTGCATAGTTTGAGGACCGTCGTATGATATATATATATATATATATGGGAGCCTGTTCAAAAATAAAATGCTCTTCTATGAAAAATCTACCTCACTTCTTTTTCCTATTAAACTTGCGCTTATTCTCGTAAGATACAAATCAGTTTTTAAGGTGCTGTTATTTTGCCTATACTCGTTAGAAAATATCTTGTGTTTTATCCCTCCCGAAACAAGGAACATTTCAAAAGCATTTAGTTACTATACTGTACCGAAGCTCTATATACCAGATTTTTTTATTTCATTTTATAGACAATAATCTCAGCCTCATCAAATAACAATGAATACCTATCATGTTATTTATATGCACAATCTGTCGGATTTTTCATGATCGTGGGCAGTTATAACGATATCATCGAGTTCCACTATAGGCCTATTACTTACATTATCTTCACTAGTACTGGTCCCTTTCGGGCAGGATCGCTGCGATCCTGGGAAACGGCACGTGCGACAAGTCTTTGTCAGAAGGTCAAACGCATCACAAATCATCTTGTGTTACATTATCAACGTATACTTTTATATCATATCATCATCATCATCATCATCATCATCATCATCATCATCATCATCATCATCATCATCATCATCATCATCATCATCATCATCATCATCAGCAGCATCATCAGCATCATCATCATCATCGTGTGCTCAAGGCTTGCATTATCATCGTGTACTTTCATATCAACATTGTATACTTTACATTATCATCGTAAGTTGTGGTCCTTTTCGCGGACTGGCTGCTATCGTACGAAAAGGAACGTGTGGTAACAATTTGTGGTTAAAAAAGTGGTAAAAAGAACCACTATCAATCTTGTATTACAATATCATAGTGTGTTTTATACAATCATCTTGTATTTTGATATCATCTTCTACTTTTTTTGACATATCAACACGTACTTTTAGTTTTATATCAGTATCATGACTTTATATATTACAGCATTTAGCATTATATAATGACCAGAGTTGTGACGTATGTGAGGTATGAAATCCAGATAGTTCGGTTACTACAAGGCAGATGCCAATGGTAGTTTTTCGTTTGGGTCGAGAATAATTAGCAGGGTCAAAGCATCATGAAAAGAAAGGAGTTATCTATACTAATGGTATGTAGAATATCAAACTTAATTTAATAAACGGTAAGGGTACCTACAGTCATCTCTTTGGAGATTATTATATTTTAGTGCTACCATATCATTTTATGGGGCCACATTGGAAATGGGCCAACGTTCTGTCAGCCCAATGCAGGCGCGTATCCAGGGGGGGAGCGTTGGGGGCGCGCGCCCCCCGGGTAAGAAAAAAAAGGAGAGAAAAAAAGAGGAGAAAAAAGGGAAAAAAGAGGGGAAAAAAGAGGAGGAGGAGAGCAAGGAAGTGAAAAGAAAAAGAAGAAGGAGAGAAAAAGGAGAAAAGGAGGGAGTAAAAGAAAAACGCCAAGACACCGGGAAGAGAAAGAGGAACAGTGACATCATTACAGCGCTGATCCCTATTATATACACATG
>KN884487.1:32353-47220 GCA_000934455.1 Apostichopus parvimensis
TGTGTATATAATAGGGATCAGCGCTGTAATGATGTCACTGTTCCTCTTTCTCTTCCCGGTGTCTTGGCGTTTTTCTTTTACTCCCTCCTTTTCTCCTTTTTCTCTCTTTCTTCTTTTTCTTTTCCCTTCCTTCCTCTCCTCCTCCTCTTTTTTCCCCTCTTTTCCCCTTTTTCTTCTCTATTTTTCTCTCCTCTTTTTCTTACCCGGGGGGCGCGCGCCCCCAACGCCCCCCCTGGATACGCGCCTGTTATAAACATTGTCAGATCGCCTCGATCGATCCCCATCAAGAAGTTTGAGTGGTTTCCGTTGTGAATTGATGATGATTGACACTATTATATCAGTTGACTCGTTCATATTCACTTCCCACTGCCCCTCCCCCCTTCCCCTCCCCCTTTCCTCCCCTGTCCCGCGGTTACGGCAACAGGACATATATATGACTGAATAATACAAACAATTAATGTTAAGAAAATTCGAGACAGAAATCAAGAAAAGAGCGCTAGAGAGGTAAAGCAGATGTGTGTAATATACATGCATGAGTTCCTCTTCCAAGTTTTTCAAGTTGTCCTTCGAGGATAGCGTTAACAAATTGTTTATGTAGGTCACCACTACATAATAGTATTACTGTAGTGTATAGTCCAATGACCCCTCTGATCTGAATATATGTCTGATCTGGCTTTACCAATTGTCTGTGTTGTTGCGTGCTCTCGGACCTGCTTAAACGTAACAGCGTCAAACCAGAACAACTACTGTGGTGAGTGAATCAGTAGCAGTTGTAATGTTTACAGTCAAAGACTACAGGAAGAGCAGTTAAGTTTTGGGTTGTATCTATCGTTTTGTCAATTGGAAGGTCAGTTAGATTTACAGGTTGTCATGTAAATGTCAACGTTTTATTTGCCATTTGTATTTGTCCGTAGTAAGAGTAGTTGAAGTTATCGTTCAATAGTTTGCGTCGGTCGTTACTGGTAAGTGGTAGGTCTACAACTTGTTCGTTTTATTTTTGTAGATTGGCTTGGCTACGTGCAATGGTCAGTTTGTTATGACCGTGTAGCCTACTGACGTTTATGTACTGTACTTGTAATTAATAATACTAGCTTACGGGTGGGACTAAGTTAGGCTACCATTACCAACGTTAGGCTACACTTCAAACTCTTAAGTCTAACTTAGACTAGAGTTCTAAAGTTATTGATAAAAGTACTATGATCGGATTTCTAGAGTTGCTGGTAGCTAATGTTCTAAAAGTGTACTTATAGTATACAAGGGGTACCGTTATTCTCCGCACACGGTACATTCCGCTGACACAAAACGGTGCTTTCCGCACACCAAATTTGTCAGCGGCAAACAACGCTTTTGTCAGGAGCAGAATAGGTTACTGAACTGATTAGGGGACATTGAAATGATTTAGGAGGATGGAGCAGAATTTGACTGTAGCAGGAGAGAATTTACCCCCAAGACTAGATAGGATAGCTTAATTTCAGAAGAGGAATGATGATTTAGTACAAGTGGCGGTGATAATTAATTTTAGTTAAACAGCGCCCCTTATTTGGTTGTAGTTTTCGATATGGCGTAAAGGTGAGCTGCCGTAACAATTTGGTCTCGCTAAGTTTCATCCTTAGGGAGTATCTTTTTCATATAATTGTTAACATCTTTAATACTTTATACCTAATCCTTCATTACACGGGCCTCCGTTTGCCTTTTCACCCTGACGGCCACCGACTTGAACTTCCTTACGTAATCCCTAATTACATACACCCTTGCCTCCGGTAAATTATTAGCAGCTTAACTTCCCTGACATGAACTCAATCTAACCATCCTTATCGACTTTCTTTGATACTTTCTCACGATATTTTCATAATCCTGGATTTGGTATCCTAAAATTGAAGAAAACTTGAACTTGAGGTGGTGCCCCTCATTAGGTTGTGCTCTTTAAAATTGCATTAGGATTTGAGGTTATTAAGATACTGTAGGGCAAAATTTTATTCTCAATTTTATGTGTTAACAAATATGTATACTTTTCTATAAAACTTTGTTAGTGTCCTTCAGTAGGAAGTATTATCACCATGGCAATTTCATGATTGAATGTGTTTTTGCCAAATTGGCAAGAAGCCTTATCCTGAAATGTGGGTGTGTTTCTTGTCATATCAGGTGAAAAACCGTATTGCGTGACTGCTTCATAGATTTTAATCACCTGTAACTGGAAAAATCCAAGTTCTATTTTCTAAACATGTAATTTGTAGTGATATTTGCTTAACTTTGGTTTGCTGTCATGTTCAGCAGGGAATTTCCAATAGGACCTGGTAAGTAGGCTTTCTTTAATAATGAAAACCTTTTGTGTATTCATCCTATTGAAAAGCAGAGAACCACTTAATTTTTTTGCAAACAAAACTGGTTTATTCTTAGGGACTACAGGCTGCAGAACTGTTGTATTTGCACTTTGGTGTAAACTTTAAATAAAAATTGTTACAATTGTTCATAAATGAACAAGAATGAAAACATATGTGATGCTTTATAATTTAGATATAATACAGAGAAAAGTAATCTCTAGCTTTGATTATCAATTTAACCTGATATTTCATGCCTGGATTTGTGCTTTTCATTTGGTGATATTAGATCTAATATTAAGGTTGTTTAAGACATATAAGTTTTAATTTTTTAAAGGGATGCAATAAGACCTCAGCAGAGTTGTTACAAAGCTCAGGTTTTGTTGACAGTTCTTCATCACATCCCATCATAGTCTAGGTGTTAAATTGAGGATAGTATGGAGAAGATTTTTAATTACAAAGTAAAATTGCATAGCCAAAGAAAAAGGGGGCACGGGTGGAATAAAGGAAGAAAGAACAAAGGAGCACCAATATCTGTCTGTGCTGATGGATTCACTAATTGCATTATTTTGTTACTAAGGTCTTGTCAGCTCTCTGAAGAAGGACATTTCTTCCTATCATGAAATGTCACAATTGTTTAGTCCAACCGAGAGTTGTTCAAGTTAAATCAGTTGATATTTCATAAAAGTACTGATTTTAAGTCAAATTTTTTATTTTAATTGTAAAGTGAAATAAATTTTAACAGAAATAAATTGTTGGCTCAGCCTTTGTTTAACATGAAAAGGATCAATCAAGTACAGGGAATAACTTAGTGTTCAAATTTTGTGCAGTCATTTTGAAGGCTCTGAACTTATAAAATACTATGGCTCCTGGGTGCAAAAAGTGCTACAGTATATACATCTTTACACTAGTATAGCAATTTACCTACTTTGCATGCGATACTGGATAAATTATATAAATTATTCATTGAAGTACATTGGCAGTAACAGCAGTACCAGTGGTGGCTTTTGCCTAACAAATATATTGTACTGTAAGTAGCTACTGTTACAGTAACTGCTCATTCATGCAATGAAAATATCAGTGACCAATATGTACACTGTAGGAGATATGTGTTGGTTTGTTGAATAGAACACTAGCATTGAGGGGGGGGGGGGGTAACAAGTTAAGTTACCTATTTGCAGGGGTATTTGGTTACAGTGCAATCTGAATTTCATGTAAGCTACAAATCGTCTGCTGGACAACCTCCACAGCTGAGTTTGATTGGCAAAACCAATTTGTTGTTTTGAACGGCCGGACTACCATTCAAAATTTGCCCCGAGTACTGCTTACACACACATGCATGCACACGCACACGCACAAGTTAAGTTAATATACTCATGTATTCATGGCAAACATAGAGTAGAGTACAAATATATTTAAATTTAATTTAAAAAAAATCACCCAATGCTGGTCCAGTCTTTAACATGTATTGACTGAAATACTGTGGGTTATTTCCTCAAGTGTCAAACAATACAAGTTAAACAATGTGTTCACAACAGTACTTGTTTTATAAAATTTAAAACTCATAATCAGGTTTTAGAAAAGTTCCAGACAGTTCTTTCAATCTGTTAAGCTATATACTGTACTGCTATAAGCTGTTTGGCTAGACAGTAGTAAAAGCGCATTTTTCTCAGAATCACTATATTTGTACACTGAATAGCGCTGCACAAAACATACAGATATGCTTTATTTACAATTTATTGTGTTTGGCCACCACAAGTTATGTGGGTGGGAAGAAAGGTACATAACTCTCTTTTTTGTAAATTTGGGTGTTTGTTAGAAGAGGTTACAGATCATCATGGTCATGTGATTAGTTTTACACAATAGAACCATAAAAAAGGATAACGCTACAGTTCATGCTTACATAAGGAGGCTTTGGAGCTCCTGTTTGAGATTGATTGATGCTTCTAATTAGCAAGGTTTTAATTTTTTTAAATTTATGAAGAAAATTTTGTATATGCGTCCCTGACGTACATGTACATTAATGTCTTTCCATAGAATTTTATGACTAACTTCATCCTCTGTGGTTCGACCCTGGTAAACTAAAGTTTATGTTTTCTCGTAGGCCTGCAATATCTTTACTTAGTCGGTCAGTGTATACCACTGGATCATTGCAAATTCAACCAAAATAAATGTAGTTTATGGGTTGTCCAAATGGGAAAGTTTCATTCAACAAAATGAATATAATGGGACCACTGAGTGGCCAATTTCCTGACTGGTTATCTCACACCTGTAGGCAACCCCATGGATAGTTTTGTTTACAGTCCTACTATGGACTCTCTGATCACTGGATAACCATATGAAAGTCAGCACTGTTTATGTGAGACATTTGTCCTCACACCTTTAGGGCCATTACATTTTGTTTTACATGTATTTGTCGTGGCTGCCGCTTCCCTAGCAGAACATTTAAACAGATGTCTAGATCAGTCCTATACATTTATGTCTTTGTTTCAATGAATCTTGAACATGTATGCATGAATTATGACAATTGCATGGGGTAAACTGAGAGTGGGTTTCCTTGCTTGTCAATTACTGCATCATTGGCATCAAAGCGTATTTTATCGCTAACTTCCTTGTTGGACTGGGTGAAATATAGTTCAAATTGTTCAACTTTGACCTACATGTTGGGTGACAACTTTTTAATGATAACAAAATTGTACATTATACGTACTTGATGTTATAAATTTTGTACATTTCAGACTCCTGGATAGAATGAGTTTGCAGACTTCATGCACACAAATGAAGTGGAAGATATTAGTTTAGTTACTCAGAACATGTAGAATTAAATGTAGAAAAAAAACTAACCAGTATAAAGTCTTTGCATAATTAGTATCTATAGTGCTGTACATTGAAATACCTTAGGAGCTTCATTTCAATTGAAAATTTACTAGGAATGAATATCAGTTATTTTGTACTACTGGTATTATATTTAAAGAGCTAGAAAAGCATGCCTGGATCTTTGCTCATATTTCACCAACCATAGTTGCATTAAAAATTATGTGATTAAGTACGGTTGGCCTTGAAAGTTTTCTGCAGGCAAACAGCATATGTTGGCTATTCCGATCAGAATAGTAACCAGTGCTGTGACTGAGATCCAGCGTTCATTAGTTGTCATTAGTGTGATTAGTTGGCATGTTTCTAGTGTTTGTTGTTTTACTTCAGTGTACTGGTTTGCTTCTCTTTAAAGCTGCTTTTTACATTTGCATTGCCAAATTATGATGAGGTTACCAAATCTACCATGTATTAGTTGTGTTATGTATCAATAAAGGCTCTCCAAGATCAGTCTACCAAAGGAACAATTACATAAGCAGTAAGGAAATGAATTTATTATCTATCTGAACATTTCGTTGACTGTTAATTAATCACATGCTGTAGACACTGTAGGCAGAACAGTCTTATATTCTTAAAGCTTTTGGCCCTTAGTTATCTTCCTGTTTTGGCCCTTACTTATCTTCCTGTTTAGAAAGATGGAAAATTCATGAGAAGTTTCAGCGGTTTATTTGCTTCACTCCTTCTTTTACCTGTCGTGAGTCTGCTATATTGCACTTTCCCATCTTTATAACCAACCTGTTAACTGCCCACTACCTCTTCCTTTGGAATTTGTCATTCATGGAGTTTTAATACTGTGTACATTTTTGACGATAGGCAAAACTCATGGTACTTAGATTGATAGCTAAGGTTCAATGGTCCAAATTTCTTAGTGATGGATTTTTCCATGTGCCCAATGCTCTAGTGTTGCTTACGGTATCCTTTGACTTTGGGACCTTTTTATATTGTGCTCCAGATTTTGCCCCATTTGCTGCTGTTGTTTTGTATGTACATGCACCAGTTTGCCATCAGCATATACTTTACGTACATGTATAAGCTCTGTCAAGTGTTTTTCTATTCTAAGACATCAATAGTTGTTATGAGAATGTAGTATTAAGTAATTAATTAATTCAAAAAAATATCCCCAAGTTAATCCAACAAGCTGCTTTGATATACCGACTCCCACCTGCTGTGATTAGCACCACCTGCAAGTGAGTATAGATATATAAGTACTTACTAGTATGGTTTGCACAGCTACTTTACATTGAAAACAACTGTCTACAAGGTGAAAAGTCAATAAAACCCCTATATGGAGTGTGTTTGAATATGATCTGTCCTTCCTTTCCCAACAATGTGTGACAATGTTAAATATTGCAGTACTTAGTCATCTTCTGTTAAACTGGAGAGAAAAACATACATAGTTATGTGTGTAAAATATGATAATTATTATGATGGGATAGGGTCTGGGATATAGGGGAGGGGGGGGGGAGGGGGTGGAGTTGGCAGTAGGTCGCTGAAGTGGAAAATGAATGTGGAAGATGGGAGGGAGAAAGGTGGTGGACTCGGTGATTGTGTAACATACTGTACTGCATATGCAGATGAAGTTGTAGAGCTGTTATTACGCTCTATGCCATGCCCTTAATCAAAAGAGGGCGCTGTCGTATATCGGTCCTTTTCAGTTTCGTGAAACTTTACAAGCTGTGGTCCCTGAAATCACTGAGAATTCCTTTGAAGAATCCCTGACGTACACTTCTGGGTAAAATATCTGCACACATTCCCAAATTCACACATAGTGTGACGTATTTTAGCAATCATATGGTATTGACCACTCATAATTAGTATATTTTAGTTTTTTTTTTTTATTTTTTTTTTAATTGTTTCACCTAGTTCTAGTAATGTACATAGTTTTAACGCTTTCTTGTTGTGCAATCATTTAAACATCTTATCTATCATGGTTTTCATATTTATTTTTTTTTTTTTTTTTTTTTTAGTTTGACATGTGTACTCCTTTTTATAAATATGCTATATTTATACTGCTTTCAATAAATAAATGAAACTAAATAAATGAAATGAAACTGAGTTTTAGCTTTGAGTGTCAGTTAAATTGTATCCCAGTCTCTGAAATGGAATATATTGGACATTATACTTGTGATTCTTCTCGTACTTTCATTGATGAAGACGACCTATTTTGAAATATATTCACAACTAGCACATAGATTGAGATATGTTACATCGCTGTACAAAATCTTTGGAGATCTGTAAACAGTACATGGTGGATCACACTCATTAGGACCCAGAGCTGTACCTACTGCTACGTTAGGACAACCCCCTCTGCAGAAGCGCTGAAGGTCCACATTTTGAGCTGAAAATTGAAACACTCAAAATACCTTATAGACAACGATTAGCAAATGTTATACCCTTTGCATCTGAGCCTACTTCTTTCAACAGTAACATCTATAGGCTAAGTCTGTAATAACTGAGTATTGAGATTCAGCTCAGCATTGTTGCTCTGTAGATACTGTGTATGTCTCTTTTGATTAACTGGTGCTTGTTTTGAGCGCATCTAGTTAATTTCAGAAAAAAACAAATGAGATAGAGTGCACGAAATGACTAATTGACTCTGTGGAACTAATTCACAAAAGTAGGTCTAGCATAGGAATGTATTAATTTGATCATAAATCCTGTCGGAGGAAAGTCGATTGTAAGACGAGGAAAAGAAAATCACCGGCTGCCTCCGATGACCCATCATCCAGCAGCATATTAAATCTGTTACGGTGACCGTGTAGAGCTCTGGTGACCATGCTGTGATATGTGATGGTTGATAGATCTTTGGGATTACAGGATATCTACTGTACATCCGTCTGGTGACAGCACACTAAATGCTCTGTAATATACTTTGAGTTTACGAGTCTGTTTCTGTGTCCCATTTCTGTCAATGGCAACAGCTTAACTTTGTATCCAGGTTGGAACGGAAGACAGGGTGCACCAGGTGTCGGTAGAAGCCAGATATTTGTTGTGAAGGACAACTTTTCTAAGATTGAAGGTTTGCAGTGGATATATGTAACCCTTTTGTATGGTGGAGGGACAGGGGGAGAAGGGATGGAGCGGAAGACAGGGTGCACCAGGTGTCGGTAGAAGCCAGATAGTTGATGGGAAGGACAACTTTTCTAGTTGAAGGTTTGCAGTGGATATATGCTACCCTTTTGTATGGTGGAGGAGAGGAGGGAGAGACGGGGAGAAGGGATGGCGGTGTTATTTCCTTGCTTTTCTCCGTCTAGCACTACCTGGAAGAGTTGAAACCTATTCAGTGGTCGTACTGTAGTTTATGTAGAATTGTTTCCTTGCTGTTGACAATTAACGAACAGTATTAATTTACATTCTTGAAATATATAACAAAACTGCCATTACTGAATACAAATTGCCCTGATGCCCTTCAAGTTGCTATCTTCCACAAATATGTATACCTATCCAACACCAAATGTCTTCCATGGAACCTTCTATGAATACCGATACCTCTTGGAATTGAAAACAGGCTGTGCAATATGTTGTGCACTAAAAATATGACCTTTCTTACATCAGGAGAGACTTTGTGAAGCTTTAAAAATAGGCTCGCAGCTCTATGTTGTTTTTTGTTATTTTGTAAACAAGAGTGCTGTTATTTCCTCTTCTTCCAGGTCTTTGTAAACAAGAAGATCAACCAAGAAGGAGAAGTTGGATTACCTATAGTAGTCACCGGTGGGCCTAGAACAGCAGCAGCATACTGACTGTGACAAGTTAATTCTGTGGAGAGTGGAGGTGTTCTTACCTCACACTGTCGGAGAAGTGAGAATGGAGGCAGTCTTTCGTAGAGCGCTTCAACTTCTGTTGTATCTTTCTTTTGCCATTTCATCGTCAGGTTAGTGTTTAAGCCTCTTTAAGTTGTAGAAGAATTTGCTAAATTGATGTTTTCCCCACCATTTCTCTTTACCTGTCTCCCCTCAGCTTTGCACTCCTAGTACTGGTGGTAATGTTCAGTTTAATAAGTTGTATTTCTTCCCCACTTATGGCTCACTGCCGCTTGGATACTTAACTTTAACATCCAGAAGACAAATCAGTAATATAACAAGGGAACTGCATGAATCTATTATCCAGATGTTAAGGATGTGACAGGCCAGTATCTGTGTACTTTGAGGTGCATAATTAGGTACATGGTCTTACTATTAAAGAGGCTGTGTTCGTGAATATCAAGTGTTTGGGCAGTCATTAATTTATATCTTCTCATTACTCTTGCTTTCTGGAGGACTGTATTTATCTTGGTCTGTTTGCAGTTGAGTAGTCAAAGCTTCTTTTGGAGTATACTTGACGATTACTAGGCATATGACCTATCAAAAAAAAAGATCAAAATTGATGATGAATCTTGTACAAAATAATTTCTTATATAGATACTATGGTAACATTTGTGTATGAGACACCTGCTTGTAAACATATACTGAAACTCAAGAACTATAGCTTGGTTGAACTTGATACAATGCTTGGTATATGAATGCCCCTTAGTGAGTATAATGAAATCGGTTGAGGGCAATACAATAAAGTTGTCAATATTCATATATTTTTTAGTTTCGTTGATAATTTTAACTTTTGCATTCATGATGGCGTACATACATACATGTATGTGTGTGTGTGTGCGTTTGTGACTCCCAGCTTGTAAACACAATATCTGAAGAAGGTAAGTCAGATCAATTTCATACTTGGTGTGTAGGAGGACCACTATGAGTACAAGAAGCTTACTGTTTTTTGTGGAGGTCAAAGTTCATTTGGGGTCACCAGGGTAAAATTGTGAAAACCTTGTAAAGAAGATATCTCAAGAAGGTAAGCTTGGACAGATCTCATATTTAATATGTATATGAACCACATTGAATACAAAAAGCCTGTTGTTTTGGTGTAGGTCAAAGTTCATTTGGGTTCATCAGAGGTCAAAATTGTGAAACCTTGTAAACATGATATTGCAAGAACAGGAACCTTGGACAGCTCTCATTTGGTTTTTTTAATGTACCATATCAAATTTAAGGAGCCATTTTCAAAAGGTCATTTGAAGTGAACAAATGCCAAATCTTTACTTCAGTCCCCTAGTTCACAGGTTTGTCTCTCTACACTAACGCACCTTCCTAAGCATAATATCACAAGGGAAGCTTGGACAGATCGCACCTTTGGTATGGAATTGTACCACATTGAGTACATGTAAGAAGCCTAATGTGGGCAAAGGTCAATGGTTGTTTGAGTTCACCAGGGGTCATATTTTGAAAACCATGTTTTACACAATATTTCAACAAGGACAGATGTCATATTTAGTATGTTGATGTATCACATTAAGTACAAGAAGCCTGTTGTTGAGGTCAATGGTCATTTCAGGACAGCCTGTGTCATTGTGAATTTATTGCTTGTCACATCACACTGCTTTTCACTGTATTAATAAGATCAAGTATGTTGTACACCCGCACAATGCATTACGTCAGATTCATGGAGAAAACTGCTCATGTTACATCATTGAAACCACAATGCACTTTTGCACTCTGATTTTATCAGCTTGTTATTTAGCTCTCGCCTTAATTAAGAGAGTACATGAACCTAACTATAGTGTTTCATGTATACACAAGGTAATAGTATCAAAGTTCACTTTGTGAGTGGAGAGTGTCAAAAGTTTAAAACTCTTGTATTGTGCAGTATTGCATTCAAATTTCATCATATAAAATGTGGCAAGGAATCAGTAAAGCATGTTGGCTCGCTGGTTTTCTAGTTTGACATGTTTTAAGGGAGAGGCGAACTATTTTCTGTTTTATGTATATCTTTATCAAAACTGATCTACATTTAAAAAATAAAATGTCATGTCAGCACTACTAAAATAAAAACAAAATTTAGAAACATTGAAATTACTCAAATTATATAATATAAAATGTAGGCTCTAGTGCGGCTGTTTTATGGAGTTTTGTTGGATATTATGCTTGCCTGCTTGTAGTGCAGCGTTCAACAAAGTGTGCATTATTTGAGAAACATCTAAGTCATCAAGTTTGTCTGACAGAAGTTTTGATTATTTATTATTTATATTGTGATCTTTTGACTGCACATCTCTGGGACTGCCATGATTCTTTGATAATATTTATCTCTGCTTGATCTCTTCCTAGGTAATGAATTACACATTGTTTAAGGTGAAGGAAAGGTTAACAAAACAACAGGTGCTTAGCATTAAATCTTAAAGCAACACTTTTGAATTTTCAAAAACCCAAATTTGGACTTAAAATTCTTGGCTCTACTGATTGTTTAGTAGCCACCCCTCCCCCCCAGAAAAGGTAAATAAATAAATATATCCTGAACATTCTTAAACATTACCAGAAAAGTTTTAATCTCAGAATATACTTACTGTAATGAAGGTCCTAGATGCAGTATTAACATGTTTATATGGCAAGCACCATTCAACATTCTACCCCATACCATTCACTATAGATACAATATTACAATGACATTGGGTGTGCATACTGTAAGGCAGTCTGGGTCAAATACTATACAACAGGTGTGTGCTTGTTGAATATAGAGTGAATTTCAGACAGAGATGTTACAATTTGAAAGAATTTGAAATATTATTAAATGTACAGTAAACTTACTTCTAGGTAAAACTTCCTACAGTAGTGTCTACTGCTCAGATAAGGTCTGGAAATAAGTTACCTTCCGCACAATTTGTGAAGCACCGTTGAAAGTAATGATTTTTTTCTCTTACAGTAGGACTTATTTTCCAGAAATTTAAGGAGGTTTTTTAAACATTTAAACAGAGTTTTGAGGGACTTGTGTTCAAATGACAATGGACTTATCATGTAAGGATTGCAGGTTTGAGTCCAGGCCAGATCATTATCACTGTGTCCTTGGGCAAGGCACTAAGTCTCCATCGCCTCTTTACCCAGGTGTATAAATGGGGCTCTGTAAGGGTAACTTGTAGATATAGTTGTGTGTGCTGGTTTGTGGCTGCCTCCCCCTCCCCGTGGGAATTCCCCCAGGGGACACGTTGATGTGGCGCATTGTAGTGCCCCAGGAGACTGTTTGGTTTGTGCCCACTTGGGAGTGTGGGTGTAACAAGTTACCAATGACCAAGGAGTTAACTGTTGTAAAAGTCTTGTGAGAGGGCCTTGGCCTTGATCTAACAAGACTATAAACCTTGAAACTGTAACTTTTAGAACACTTTTCAAAGCTTGAACAAAAGTGGCCCGTTCCTGAATTGGTGGGAGGGTGGGGTGGGGGGGGGGGTTGAGGAGGATAATCTACTGATAACTTTTAATCTCTTGAATCATGTTTTTAGAAGATTAAAATGCAAAGCATGTCAAAGGCTAACAGGAAGTTTAAAGTACTGTAGTAGGTTTGGACTAAGAAGAGTATAAAATTGAGATTCTGATGGGATAAAGAACATGTGTACACAAAAACTTACATCTTTGCAATTGTATAGACATTTGCTTATTTTGCATATGTATACCAGATTCCTATTAAATTCAAAATCATTTACTTCTCCTAAAAGTGATTTAATCAATTTCCATGGCAAACCAAACAGATCACAGAATGTGGACATCATGCAGTTTTTTTCAGATTGCGAACAACTTCAATTAAATCTTCCATCCGTTGGGTCCTTTTATTTTCACTTTCTTGTTATTAATATACTGTATATTAGTTCATATGAGAAGTTAAAAGACAGTTACCCCTGAATTTTTGATTTGCCTTGGATACAGTACACACAGTGTTTTATTTTCTTCAGGAATGTCTCTGCAATCAATTTCATAACTTGAAGGACAGGTCTACAATGAGTAATGTGCAGTAAAACAGTCATGATTGCACAACTGGATGTTTGCAACTAAACTCTGAAGTCAGCAGTTTGAATTGCTTTAAACATTCATGAGTCTCTTTATATTCTATTTTGAAAATTCATATTTAGCCTGAAATTTAAAAAAAAAAAAATGGAAATTGAAATGAAATGTGGGTTTACACTGTAGGAGTTGGCATGGATCAACTTGTAGATAGGTGAATAGAATAAATCTGACAAGAAGTCTGTAGAATGCCCAAAAAATCCTACATAAGTTACAGAAATTAGCTGCAGAAAGTTACATTCAGAAAGAGGAAGCAGTTGGCATTGACCTACATACAGTACTGTAGAAGTGTGTCGTCACATGTTGGATGCAGTGATGAGTTGCTTCAAGTTGAGGTACTGTAGGGTAAGGTGTTATGGAGTGCATATATATATTTATATGTATGTATATTATCAGACAGAAGCAGAGGAATAAGATATGACTCATAATTGACAAATAAGGAGTATAAATGTTTTAGAAAATATATTGGAATTTTTCGGTTCCCCTGGGACCTTCGTCAGCATTGTGTTACATTTTGTGCTTTTCATTCCACTGTGTAGTATTGCTGACGAGGGTCCTAATGATTCTTCTTTTGGAGTATACATGGATTTTCTTTATAATATACTTATAGGCCTTGAAAAGAATTGAATAGAATTGAAAAAGGGCACAGCATAAATACTACATAAGAGAGCACTTCTAACAGTGTAGTGTTACAGTTAGGGGAATATTTCAAAGGGGCACCGCAGTGAATTTTTGAATATTTTGAGGGCATTATGGCAAATAGGAAGGGCACCACGGCAAAAAGCCTGTGGGTACCCTCCATTTTAAGCACTGTGTTTATGTTGGAGACAGTATAGTACTGTAAAGTAGAACTTGTTTGTAAACATGTTAGCTAGACACATTTTGGGGTTACTTGTGTTATCTAACCATCTGACCTTTGACATGTCAAGGTTTGATTTGCTAATTTTCCAAGTCTCAATAAAATAGCCTGACAAGGAATTAATGAAACAAATTTAAAACAAAAGGTAGCAGTAACCCTGGCCTAAATCAGTTTGTTGGGCGTTCCTTGATTTTATCTGAATCATAAATTTAGTTGTCAAAGCAAATGAATGGAAAGTCTGAGTGGGTGCGCATTTTGTTGTTTGTAAAACAGGTTGTCCCAGGTTGGACTTTTGGTTGTTCAAACATATAAGTACCGTGCCCTCTTCCGCCATACATTGGTATGATTGGACAAAGCCTCGCCAAATCAACCACCTGACCGGTTAGTGATTAAAAGCAGGAAATTGAGTGTGAATCTGTTATAATACTCACGTCCAGGTCAAAATCATTTTTGCAATCCTCACAGACACAATTACAGAACAGTAATATTAAATAGTTGGCTTAATCAATAATAAAAGTTGGTTGTTGCTTTATATGACTGACAAAATCTGACCAATTATTGACTTGTACAGAACATGTACCAGATTTACCTGGTGTACCTTTTACCTGTCTCTTCACAACTATAGTGTATAGCTTACTCTTCTGTGTGTGTTGATTTGTATGAGGTTAATAACCTAATGTACCCAGGGATGTGCCCAGGATTTCCTGAGTGCCGGGTATACTGATCGCGGTCCTGGGAGAGGTGTCTAAGGGGGATGTACCCCTCCCCTTTGAGAAATTTTTGAAGGTGCTCAGATGCCAAATGCTGGCACTTGTGTAGCTTTTTAAGCACATACACAAGTACTAGTTTTGCTAACAATTTACATTTCTAATTTTTTTTTTAGTGAAATATATTACGTACCTGGTGAAAGTTATTAGTTTGTTTCAAAGAGATTTTTCAAGGGACCGATTGAGAGCCATAAGTAAT
>KN884487.1:47270-64459 GCA_000934455.1 Apostichopus parvimensis
GAGGAGGGTAAACTACTGATGACTTGTAATCTCTGGTTAAATCTGTTTTTTAAAGATTAAAATGCAAAGCATGTCAAAGGCTAACAGGAAGTTTAAAGTGCTGTAGGTTTGGACTTAAAAGAGTAGTTTATAAAATTGAGATTCTGATGGGATAAAGAACATGTGTACACAAAAACTTACTTTCTTTGCAATTGTATAGAAATTTGCTTATTTTGCACATGTGTCCCAGATTGCTACGTATTAGATTCAAATGATTAATTCTCCAGAAAGGGATTTAATCGATTTCCATGACAAACAAACCAGATCACAGAATGTGGACATCATGCAGTTTTTTCAGATTGCGAACAACTTGGATTAAATCTTCCATCCGTTGGGTCCTTTTATTTTCACTTTCTTGTTATTAATACTAGTTCATACGAGGAGTTAAAAGACAGTTACCCCTGAATTACGATTTGCCTTAGATACAGTACACACAGTGCTCTTTTCTTCAGGAATGTCTCTGCAATCAATTTCATAACTTGAAGGACAGGTCTACATTGAGTAACGTGCAGTAAAACAGTCATGATTGCACAACTGGATGTTCGCAACTAAACTCTGAAGTCAGCAGTTTGAATTGCTTTAAACATTCATGAGTCTCTTTATATTCTATTTTGTAAATTTATATTTATCCTGAAATTTCCAAAAAATATGGAAAATTAAAATGAAATGTGGGTTTACACTGTAGGAGTGGGCATGGATCAACTCTACTGAGGCCTTGTACAGTAGATACAGTAGGTGATGGAATAAATCTATCAAGAAGTCTGTAAAATATCAAAAAAGTCCTACATAATTTACAGAAATAAGCTGTCATGATTGGAGACTTTGAAATATCAGAACAAAAACTGCACAGGTGTTGGTCTGCAGAAAGTTACATACAGAAACATAGGCGTAGGAGGCGGGGGGGGGGGGGGGCTGGGGGGGCTGTAGCCCCCAACCAAATATTTGTGAAAAAATTCGGGCAATATACTGAGAATTTTTCGGGCACCTACTAAAAATAATTTGCAATGTGTTTTTCAATGGTTAAACTTAAATTATAATGATCATTATTATTGTACCGACTTCCCCAATAATAATAACCAATATGGAAGGGTAATAACTTTGCAAATGATTGTATGTTATTGGCAGGCGATGTAATAACCAATTTATGACTATATGATATGCACATTAAGATGTTGAACACGCAAAATTTTGGTTATATTTTTCGGGCAAGTAGTTACAGCCCCCCCAAATCAAATTGGTCTCCTACGCCTATGTACAGAAAGAGGAAGCAGTGGGCATTGACCTACATACAGTACAGTACTGTAGAAGTGTGTCGTCACATGTTGTATGCAAGTGATGAGTTGCTTCAAGTTGAGGTACTGTAGGGTAAGGTGTTATGATTATAGAGTGCTTATATGTATAATGTATATTATCAGACAGAAGCAGAGAAATAAGACATGACTCATAATTGACAAATTATTGTTTTAGAAAATATATTGGAATTTTTCGGTGCCCCTGGGACCTTTGTCAGCATTGTGTTACATAATTTTGTGCTTTTCATTCCACTGCTAAGTATTGCTGACGAGGGTCTTAATGATTCTTCTTTTGGTGTATACGTGGATTTTCTTTATAATATATATAGGCCTTGAAATAAGAATTGAAAAAGGGCACAGCATAAATACTACCTAAAAGAGCACTTCTAACAGTGTAGTGTTACAGTTAAGGGAATATTTCAAAGGGGCACCGCAGTGAATTTTTGAATATTTTGAAGGCATTATGGCAAATCATTATGGCAAATAGGAAGGGCACCACGGCAAAAAGCCTGTGGGTACCCTCAATTTTAAGCACTGTGTATATGTTGGAGAAAGTATAGTACTGTAAGTAGTACTTGTCTGTAAACATGTTAGCTAGACACATTTTGGGGTTACTTGCATTGTCTGACCTTTGACATGTCAAGGTTTGATTTGCTAAATTTCCAAGTCTCAATAATAATAGCCTGACAAGAAAATTAATGAAACAAATTTAAAACAAAAGGTAGCAGTAATCTGGCCTAAATCAGTTTGTTGAATTTATCCGAATCATAAATTTAGTTGTCAAAGCAAATGAATGGAAAGTCTGAGTGGGTGCGCATTTTGTTGTTTGTAAAACAGGTTGTCCCAGGTTGGACTTTTGGTTGTTCAAACATATAAGTACCGTGCCCTCTTCCGCCACACATTGGGATGATTGGACAAAGCCACGCCAAATCAACCACCTGACCGGTTAGTGATTAAAAGCAGGAAATTGAGTGTGAATCTGTTATAATACTCACGTCCAGGTCAAAATCATTTTTGCAATCCTCACAGACACAATTACAGAACAGTAATATTAAATAGTTGGCTTAATCAATAATAAAAGTTGGTTGTTGCTTTATATGACTGACAAAATCTG
Organism: Apostichopus parvimensis; assembly: GCA_000934455.1. Lineage (NCBI taxonomy): Eukaryota > Metazoa > Echinodermata > Holothuroidea > Aspidochirotida > Stichopodidae > Apostichopus > Apostichopus parvimensis. The sequence goes on from KN884487.1 coordinate 49,716, forward strand.
ACCAATTATTGACTTGTACAGAACATGTACCAGATTTACCTGGTGTACCTCTTACCTGTCTCTTCACAACTATAGTGTATAGCTTACTCTTCTGTGTGTGTTGATTGTATGAGGTTAATAACCTAATGTACCCAGGGATGTGCCCAGGATTTCCTGAGTGCCGGGTATACTGATCGCGGTCCTGGGAGAGGTGTCTAAGGGGGATGTACCCCTCCCCTTTGAGAAATTTTTGAAGGTGCTCAGATGCCAAATGCTGGCACTTGTGTAGCTTTTTAAGCACATACACAAGTACTAGTTTTGCTAACAATTTACATTTCTAATTTTTTTTTTAGTGAAATATATTACGTACCTGGTGAAAGTTATTAGTTTGTTTCAAAGAGATTTTTCAAGGGACCGATTGAGAGCCATAAGTAATGTTTCTCGCATGCGTAACTGATGCATTATTAGTCTGTATGATTTTGGCATAGGCTAGGCCCAATTTATGTTGAATATATTGTTAGGAATGTCGGGATTTTAGATGAAAATAGTGCTGGGCGGGATTCACGATTTTTAAGACAGTGCTGGACGGTAATTTTTAGTGCTGGGCGGGGCCGCCCAGTGCCGCCCAGCGTGGGCACATCCCTGTGTACCACATGTATTAAAAGCGGTCTTTCAACATTGATCGGCCATACCCTGGAGTACAGGTACAGGTGACACTTTTCATTAGTATTCTGCAGGTAAAGTATACCTGTACATTTGACTCACCCTCTGATTTGTTTCCCTTCCTGTTGGCCCTGAATTCATAATCTAATTTTACCCTCAAGTTCTCATTAGTCTTATGAACTGGGCACAGAGTTAACCCAATTTAATATTAAAAATTCCAGAAGTTCATCAATTGAAGAATTTCAATATGGGTAGCCACATGCTAAAATATAATGGGAAGTACCTCAAAAATGGATATTCCTCTTTTCATACAAGTGTCTATAATTTGGGCACTAAATTTCAGGAGTCTCTACAAAAGACAAATATAAAACTACAAAAGACAAGTATAATACTTGATGACATCATTTTAAAGTCTAAACATCCCCCCCCCCCCATTTTTTCCCCTGTTTTTCTCCATTGTTTTTAGGCTTCATGGTTTTATATACAATAGATCCAATATCACTTTAAATTAGAAGACTAATTACAGGGAATAATATATGTGTCCAAATTTTGTGTAGTAGTTTAATGAAGGCTCTGAACTCTTGTCTCTTATGAAATGCTATGGTTTCTGTGTTCCCAAAACATCTGCTATACATCTTTGCACTTTGTACATTATATAGATATTCAATTTGCCATTTATTGGGGTAGCATTATGCTATGCTATAATACTGGTATCCCTGAACGGTACTTCAATTTGCTGAACTGCTAACCAGCAAAAAATATAGCAAGTGCCTAGATTTAAAGTTATTTTGGTCGAAATTGACCTCCAGGTAAACTTTCTGTACGATGAGGTTGTTTGACGTTTCAATTTTGTCAAAGACAATCCAATTTTAAAATTGTTTGGAATTTTAGTGGAGGCTAGAAAGTGAATTATTACAGGCTTGTCATTTCACAATAAATCACTGGAGTGTTAAAGTGTATCAGGGGAATAATAATGCTGAACATTATTTGTGTTTTTCAGTGCAATTTGATTTCATCTAGTAGTTCTGGGTTTAATGATTGGAAAGTATTGTAGCTTAATACTCGATAAACAAGATTTAGGATGCCCAGGAGTAATCCTTAAAGTGCCTGCTATTACAGTATGTAATGTAGTACTGTCCCATCCACATGATACAAATGTTGAGATTTTGATGGACAACAAAAATAAATGTGATTTAGTGACAAATTTGTTACTTACATGTAGCTTAATAAAATTCTAAATTAAGGTGTCCCAGAAAGTGGGATGTTGAAATGTAACAGATCGCAGAGGTTCTAGATAGACCGTCAAAGTGATAATTGTTAGTATCATGTTTGACTGATCATATTTAAATCCAAACCAGATGTATTTGGATATATACTTTGTGGAAAATGATTGGAAGGGTGGTGATAATCATGAGATTGAGTGACCACTTGTAGACGTTATATAGCATATTTTTTGGGCCATGTCAGAGGTATTCTTTGTCCTGGCTCACCTGTCTGCTCACAAATGTGGCACTCTTGCTCTACCAGTGACACGGTCTGATAACTTTTCCACATGAAATCTTCCCTTATTAGTGGACCTGTCGCTCCTGTACATTCGAACAAGCCACCTAATTCTCATTCCTTTCTTTGAGTTTTGTATAATTTACTTCGCTCCTCACTTACATGTCTCCCCACAACCTTAGCACCCTTGTTTTCTACCCTGCCTAGAATGAACTGGTAACCTATTAACATTACATTACTCCCCTTGCAATATAAGTTACAGATTTCCTCTAAAATTCTATAGTACATAGAGTAGATGACATCAACCTCAAATTAGGGCTGGCTAGCGTACTTTTAAAACTTCATAAAAGTTCCATTCCTGACTTACTGTACTACTAAGATGAAATTCTTGCTATTTAAACAGAAATGTCTTTGACCATGAAAATTTGTTTAAAATTTGTCACTTAGTTTGTTGTTGTCATCAGCTCAACTGGCACATGTACAGTATTATTTCTGGAAAGATATAGCCAGTTAGTAACTTGTTTTGATAACCTCGGATTGAATGGGATGAATATAAACACAATTAGCCCCTTAAAAAATTACATCCAGCAACTTTGAATACATATTGTGAAAGACATAAAAGTTTTTATGTCCTGTGGGGAAAAACTCAATGTTGCTTTGAAACATGCCTTATTGAAAACATTTTTTGAAGTAATGTTATTAAAATAAACATGATTGTTTTCCTTCTTTCTTTGAAATTGCTCAGGTACTTTTAATTGTGTTATGCTGTCTGGACATAGTAAATTAGCATGAGCTCTGTGTGTTTATACACCATGCCTTGCTTTGAATACAATATAATATAATACAGAGACTAGCCGATGGTTGAACTCCAATCGTCAACCTTGGTGAATACAAGAACCCTGTTATTTTTTCTTGGCAGTTAAATTATCATTTGAGGTCAAGAGAGTTACCAATTAAAATTTAAAGTGCAAGAACCCAAGTTTGTTTTTGTGTACCTAGGTCAAAGTTCATTTGCATTTAGCAAAGCTGGCCAAGGCACTCTGAAGACCTTGTAGGCATGATAACTCCAACAGTGAAGCTTGGCTAAAGACTTCCATGTGCTTAACTCACAATATACTGTAAGAATCCTATTGTTACTTTCATCATGGAGGTCAAAGGACTAGACTGTGAGGACTTAGTGAACATGATAATCCCCAAGCTTGTATGAACTTATACTGTACTTTGTGCGTACATGTAGAGTAGGTCCAGCTACTACTACTGTACAGAGTACAAGAAACCTTTCCCTAGTGGTGTAGGTGAAAGGCCAAAGTCAAGTGTCCCAGTGATCTGTCCTTGATCTGATCTGATGTTTTGTAGTGTTAACAATATCCAACATTAATTGTACCACTGGGCAAGGAAGCAATAAATCTGTTGGATTTCTAGTTGTATACTTTAACTGTCATATGTTTATGATTATTTTTTTTTTATATTTTAAGTCCACCATAAAGCCATGTACCCTACTGTGATACATTCTTGATTCAGGGAAAGTATATTTTTAGAAACAGTTTAGAGGTTGAAGATATATAGCAACAGACCAAGAATTATATTACAATCTTGTGAACTAAAAAAAAAAGCAATTATATAACAAATGTTCTATTGCACCAAGACAGTTAACTCAACTGGGCTATGACTTTGATATCACCAGTTAGTATATATAGACTAGCATAGGCACACAAAAACCGAGGCAAAGCAATTACCCTCTCCTGTCCTGTCAAACGCTTCATTATCTTGTAAGTACTTTACTGTACTGTGTTTAAGTATATTTTCATTTTGTTGTTGTTTTTTTGAACGCCACAAATTAGCTCCTTTTAATGAATCATGTACAGAAAATGGAATGCAGTTGCTTTATATTTACTTCGCTCCTCGCTTACCTGTCTCCTCACAACCTTAGCACTTCGTTCTACCGTGCCTATAAAGTCCTGACCAGTAAAATAATAACACTGTGCGCCCTCTATGACCGGACCCCCACCCCATCCCCCCCCCTCGTCACTGCCCTTTCTTCTCATGAGACCACTCCTTTAAAGTGAACTTGCTCAACGTGTGAACTTGCTCAACATAAATTAGGGTACAGCAGCTGTGCAGCTGTAAATACCAGTGTGGGATAATACTTCAATTCATTTGTCAGTCTGTCTGTCTATCCATCCTCCTTGTTAATTTGGTTGAATAGAAATTATCATTATTCCTCTAGAGACAGTTTTCAGTAGAACTTTGACTTGATCAAATTTTCAGGATATCGGAGGATAGGATTTACTTCGCTCCTCTCTTACCTGTCTCCCGCTCCACATCTGCACTTTCCCATCTACCTAACTACACACTGGAAAGTTTTAGAACTGGTACCTCACTCTCTGGGCACCGCCCATCTGCTCAATTTGTGAAGGAATGCGCATCTTTTGGTGTTTCATGAACTAAACAGCGAAATCCTATCAACATGAGCTACCTTCATTATACTGGTACCTCATTGAGAGACGTATTTCCTTCACTCCTTCTCACACCTCTCCAATCTCTACAAAAGTAGGTAAGGTTGTAGCAGTGCACCTTTGTTGATCCAATTCTGAAGTAAAATAAAATAAATTTGCAGACTACTATCCTCCTCCCCCCCCCTCTCCCTTTCCACAGGATACCACTTTTGATAGCTGACCAGAGATGCTTTGTAAATTACCCAAAGGTAACCAGTAAAGTTTGGTGCAAAGTTCCCAAACTTAGACATGATTGTTATAAACTTCACATTTCACTTTACTTTCTCTGTAGATACTGGTCTCCACTGAAGTTATACAGTGCACTACAATACTGGTAGCTTACAATATGTGGAATAATAAAGTTAGCCATTTCAGGGCAAATCTTTAAAGATTTTTCCCTGGTTATCACTCTGACAACCACGTATTACTCTTTGTTTGTCCGAACCTTGAGTTTGGTTTTTAGTCTTAAAGGAATTGTCTGGTGGAAGATTTTGATACATTGTCCTTGTAGTTATTATTTTTCTCTTTCTAGCCATGTAAAAATTGTCCCCATTCGACGTTTTCTTCTTGTAGAAATTTGGTTTTCAAATTCACCAGTTTCTCATCAAAAGTACCGTTTGCTCGAACGCTTCAATATGGTGATTGACGTAGTGCTTGCAGATAGGCAAAACAGGCGACTTGAAGTTAGCACTCCCAATTCCGCAGCAAATAAACTCACGTGTAAGCACATTGGATTGCCTCATATATATAACGTACATACTCGCGAACGTATATACTACGATGCTCAGTTGGTGTACTTGTATAGCGTTGCACATAGTAAACTCACACTCAAACCACAGTTCATTAACTGTTCTTCGAAATCGCTGAAATAAAATTCACGGATCAAATTAACAGTAAAAGGAAACTTGAAAAGTATTCGTTAAACCGAAAGATGAAACTTGGCGGAATCGATGTCATCGCAGAACTGTCCGATTGTAAACGTTAGAGTAGCCCATACACGCGAACATTCTTCGCGCTGGAGCTGGATAGCGCGATGTATAAACAACGAAGAGCCTGCTGTTAAAACTTATCTTGTGTTACACAAAGACCACGAAACCACCGATCTACTACATATATGGCGGCTTAAGGAGTTTTTTAAATCATATCTAATTTATAAGAAATTTCACCGGAAATTATTGAAGAAATTGATCGAATCGTTGTCAGAGCAGAATGTAGCACTGAGAAGCTTAGGCTTCGCAGAACTGTCCGATTGTCAACGTTTGAGTATAGCCTACGTGTGAACATTTTTCGCGTTGGAGCTGGATAGCGCGATGTATAGCCTGGACAACTCAGAGTCTGCTGTTAAAATTTACCTTGTGTTACACAAAGACCACGGAACCACCGATCTAGTACATGGCGGCTTAAGGAGTTTTTGAAAACATATCTAATTTTTAAGAAATTTCACCGGAAATTAAGGAAGAAATTTATCTGTATACAAACGCTGTTTTTGTTGTGATTACCGTATAGGTACTGTGCGGAGGGTGGGTTATGTCGCAATCTGCAGCATAGCTGACGTCACGTTCTGTACTGTTCAAATCATATTTGAAATGTCTATCCTTAACGATTAAAAAATCGTTTCTCTGTCAAACGCAACATTAGCGTTCTCATACTTTGACAACATGTTTGGAAAATTATTTACTATTTTTTAAGGTAACTTCTTTGGGCCACCAGACAATCCTTTTAACTCAAAATAACAACTGATCAAAACTAGGACACAAATACAATCATACTGCTTTTGGGATGTTAATACTTCTTTCCAAATTCTTGATGCATGGACACATTTTCATCATGGTATTATTTATTTAATCACAGCTGAATGTACAGAGCTTTACAAATATGAAAACTTTGCTGATATTCATCCAGTCAAGTGATTTTCTTGAGACATATAAACACATACTGTACATGTGCTCCCAATACTACAGTAGGCTGTTGTTGTAACCTTGAACTCTGTCATAGCCTTGGTTCTTGTACTTTCTAGTGTAGCCTGTTCTACAGCCTGGTTTGCTAAATCACATTATCATGCTGGGAATGTGCTTCATGTGCACATTCATTGATTCTCAGACGATATACAGTAATGCGATTGCATAAAGGGATACATACACATTTGTAACAGGTCATGCGTTATGATTTAGTGAGCACGTTGTGTTTTACAGCCTAACAATTTACCAAACTTGCAATCTGTGTCTACTTGAACACAGTCTGTATTTAAATTTCATAGCAGATTTATTCTACCTAGGGGTACTGTAAGTGCCTATTTCTGCTTACTACTGTAGCAGAACTAGCAGTGAAATCCAATGGCAGTTAGTCAGTACAAAAGCTTGAATTTTGAGGCCCTGTATATGTAAGAAAAGGAGCAAAATAGGCACATAAATGCATGATTTGTAATTGTGATGTCACCGTTCTATATAGAAATTATGTCTTTGCTCGGTTAAAACCTTGATGTTTAGAGCCTTCATGCTAGCTAGTACACCTGAAGCCAGCTTACATAGCAAAATGCTAAATATTGGGAGCAATAAAGTGATGACCTTGAGGGCTTGATCAATGTGTTCAGTATAACTTCACATTGCCATAAACCCAAGAGACAATTTTAAACAATAAATAGAGGCCATGGTTAACAAAGATGTTGTAACTGTAGACCATGGTCAACAAAGATGTATTGTACATGTAGGCCATGGTCAACAAAGATGTACTACTGTTTAACTTGTAGGCCATGGTCAACAAAGATGTACTCTACATGGAGGCCATGGTTAACAAAGATGTACTCTACATGGAGGCCATGGTTAACAAATATGTACTATACTTGTAGGCCATGGTCAACAATAATGTACTATACTTGTAGGCCATGGTTAACAAAGATGTACTCTACACAGAGGCCATGGTTAACAAGTATATACTATACTTATAGGCCATGGTTAACAAAGATGTACTGTACATGTATATATGTAGGCCTTGGTTAACAATGGTGTACTGTACATGTAGGCCATGGTCAATAATAATGTACTCTACATGAGGCCATGGTCAACAATGATGTATATACTATACTTGTAGGCCATGGTTAACAAAGATGTAAGTATCACAACCGTTAGAAAATGTACATAAGTAGAATACAGACGACCTGTACAATGTACTTGTGAATTGATCCAGGTGTTGTTTGGATAGTGCTGTTTTACTAACTGTGTCCTTGTTAGTAATTTAACCTAGATACCATACATTATGTATCTCATTATTCTTAAGGATTAGCATTAACTATATTTGTCACAATCGTCTTATTTGGCTTTTTCCTTAGTACTAAGCAACCTGTCAAGTGTAGTTTGCTATTTGTATTTACGAGTGTGTGTATTACTGTTTTCACCTTTGCCTCCTAAATGGCAGTCTTCGGGTAGCTCTTTGTTAAGTACATACATACATACACACACGTACACGCAAACATCACAGACTTGTACAACACACTGGCAATTATAGGGACCTGAAAGTAACATTACAAGCATCCAGGCACTCAATAATAAAGTATCTTTCAGTTTCCACATGTACATTTTAAGTTCAAGCAACTGGGGCAACACAGCTAGAGGTTAATGTTGTATTATTAGTCTAAGAGTGAAAAACATCTATACCCTGGCTGTTATAGCGTACTGCAGCTTTATGTACGGTCGTCAATTGAAGCAGATAACAATGGCCCAACTTATTTCTTTTATAACGTAGAGTTGTATACTAATATACTACTTTTAATGTTTCAATGGTTGTTGTTGAAAAGGGAGCGAGGGTGCACCCCGTTGGGATCGGTCCCTATGCTGGTAACATGTGCATGTTTATGAACAATGGCAAAGATAGATACTGCACGATGACACAGCTGTTAACTTAGTCTATCACGATCACACCAGGAATGATGGAACTAAGCAAACACTTTGCGAACTGTGCAAAACTTGTACGACATTTATACAACAGAGTTGTCGTGTGAATACAACAGCATATAAGTATGAGTGCAAGTAGTATAGTAGTGTGCCAATCCACTAGGGGGATTATAAACATGTATAATAATAATAATAAATGAGACTTATATAGCGCCAAATCAGTAGACAAAAGTCACTGCTCAAGGCGCTTTACAAAGAAAGTAAATGATTATATACTAAAATATGACAAGTATATGAATATATACTAAAATATGACAAGAAAGCACAATACATTGGTGGGACAATCATATTACTTTATGGGATTAAAAGTGATGGATAACTTTACCCCAGTGGAATTATTAGCAGTAGTCAAAAAATGTCAAATGTTTTGGTTGACTTGTTGTGTGTCCCAAGTACAGTATGAATGAACACTATTGTAATGCATACTGTACAATACAAGGTACATCAGCTTGGGAGAGATAAATTTGCAAGCCTAAAGCAGTCATTCCTAATTTATCAGTGAATATAATTAGAAGTCTTAGAATCAGTTGCATGCCAAGTTAGATATAGATAATAATAATAATAATAACATATATAGATAAGGAAAACAAACTGATAATGGAATTTAAACAATGAAAGGATATTCTGGTGGAAAACAACTTGACAGATGTATGCCAGGTTAGACATGTACATATGTCATCTGGAAAACAACTCTGTAATGTGGTTGATTGAATGCAATTTATTTAGACTGGTAGAACGGACCTTTAATTACCCTCAGTAGCGTTATTAACTAAGGCTTTTATTAATCTTGTTGTTGTTGATATATTTGTGAAATATGATACATATTTGGAGGTTTGCTTTATAGCTGCCAATGTTGTTCTCTATATATGTAGTTAGAATTTCACCAAAATGTAACCGTTTTGTAGAAATATTACTTTCCTGTGTGAAAAAAATGTGTGAAATATATTATAAAGTAAAGCAATGTCATTTTCAGGTCAAGTTAACTGTGATATATGACATCATTCACTCTGCTGTGGCCAGCTGCATTTTATAAGTTACAAAATATTATCAAATTTACCAAAAAAATCATATTTCCTCAAACAAAAAGCTACATGAGGAAAATTGTAATAAACCCCCTAAAAGTTGAAGTCCAAACCTACCGGAACAGCTGTGTTGATATTGTCGGCTTGTTTAATTTTATTTATAATTTATCCTAATTCCATGTGTATTCCCTTACTATACTGCTGGCAACTTGTCTCTTCATGAATCACTCAAGTTGTCTGTATCCTTAGAAAATCCAGCACAGGTCCGTTATATTTCTTTGTTTCAATTTATTTCTTTCTCTCCCTTTCTCTCTCTTGTAGTGCTTACTGACAGCTCAAAGTGCAAAATTCATCGGTTATACGATTCAGCGTCTCTTCAAGCGTCGTATCGTGAGGAGGTAGCCATCGATAGAGGGTGTGTCACAAACTATAAGGGACTGCTAAGACAGGTCCATGTCATAAATTATAAATCATCCCTCATTGGGTCTTCCCAGGCAAACATTCTTCTAAATATCGACCCAGATCCTGGGAGAACTCAAACAAGAACGCTCGTAATCGTTCTGAACTCAAACGTTAGTGTCACTTGGGAGGTGGAACTATTGTCATTGGAAAACTTTGATGTTTCTCTCTTCAGATTTGTGGTAAGTAATATTTACAGTTGCTTTTGATATATTTTGCTCCGTTCTTAGTTCTTTCAGCAGTTAAGGCTGCACTTACATGTCTTCTCGCTGTAGCCTGGTTTCATCGACTTTTGTTTCATCTGGAACTACCTCCTCCTCCTTGTGCACAACCACTTCAGATAGTAATTCTTACCTCCAAAACACACAAAAACGGCCTTGAAAAGTCCAGTTTTGAACGAACTGAAACTGGACGCAGTGCAACAATGTTTAATATTGCTGTAAGCTAGGAAGATTAGAGTGCATATGTATAGGAGACAGGTAAGTGTCATTCCTTAATACTCAATCCTTAATACTCAAACCTTAAAACTCAAACCAGTAAGTTCTGGGTTTACCGTAGCTTAATTATGGGTAAATTGTTCAATTTGGTATGTCTGTTGAATAGGGTTAGGTTCTTGTCGAAGTGATTAAGGGTGTCATTGGTATTGTCCCAAATATGCTTGAAAGTCAAAGCAAAACGATTTTTCTTAAAAATTCAAATGAAGTTTCCTTCTCATGCACTCTCATAGAGATATATTAGTAATTAAAAGTAATTTGGAAGGTTAGAACCTAATTCTCAAATGAGTCATTTGAAATTTGTTCTTTGTTTGCATTCATGTATGTACCGCTAGCCTTTTGATATATATGCTCTCAAGCCATTGACATTTTCATTTATGCTCATATTATGGATATATAGCAAATACTATCTTTGCTCAGGTGATGTTTTCTCATGATACTCAAAGACTTGAGTGGGTGGAAACGTTAATTTCGGGGAATTTCCTGTACGTACACCTGTTCTGAATTCAAACACATAGATTTCCATGTAAATTATAGAAATCTGAGGCCAAGTGTGTACAGTACCTGACAACAGCCATATTTGATCTTATTCAAATATTCCAATATGTAAAGTGGTGTGTAAATTTCTAAAAATTGATACTGGTGTGGGTGAGAGATATTTTATACTGAGTTTAACGTACTATCAAGTCATTTACTTCACTCCTCTCTTACCTGGCTCCTCCTACCCTAACACACTTTTGCGCCTCGGGTGACTATTACACTTTCTCATCTTCAATACCTAGTCTTTAGTGCTTATAAAGGAAAATCTGTGTGATTCCTGAATATGATAATCAGCAGTTATTTTTACGAAGCTTAGGCGACCACAAATGTGGGAGAAACCCGCAAGGGCTTATGGATTACAATTTATATGTTGGGTGGCTTCCAATTCAACACTTGAACTCAAAATTTGGAATCTTTTTCAATTTTAGAAAGTCATTTCAGATGGGAAAAACGTAGATTGCTCTTGGATGAAAAACCCACCTTACTATGACCCGGCCGGGTATTGAACCTCCCGATTGCTAAGCCTCATTGCTTCAAATGCCTTGCCTTTATCCACTCAGCCACTGCACTGGTTATTTGAAAATTGAATGATGGAATATGAATATGAAAATAAGACCTACAACTGTTGCGGTAGACGTCAAAATTGGGCGATTATAGGAAGGAAGGGATACACAGGGAGTTGTGACTCAAATTTTGTCTTATAAAGATCAAGAGTAAAACACCACAGAGCTAAAGGATGATTTGTGCTTGCTGTTCCAATAATCCTAAATTGCTTTAGGGATTTAAAAAAAAGAAGGAAAACACTTCACTTAAGTTTCCCAAAACACCAAACTTACCAATGAAGCATGCATCACAAACGTACAGTATTCCATCAGAGATAAGTAAATTTATGAGAATCTCTTGACTCTTGAGAAAATCTTGTAAATGCAATAATTCTAAAAGTGGTGTGCGAGAACTTTGCTGATTAAATGTCTGCAGTTTTAAAATTAAAAATTATTAAAAGAAACTGCAAGGAATCTCTTAAGCCAGTTGGCTTTTCTGTTTCCTTTAACCCGTCAGCACAACTCTAGCACTGAATAAAACTGAAAAGATTCCAAGCCGATGTCCTGATCTAGTTGTCTCATAGTTTTCAAGACCCCATACCATAGACTTTTTACAACTGACTTGCAAAGACGAACGACTAATAAGTGCATAGGCCGAGTGGACAACTCTTTTTTTTGTGTGTGTTAGTGGCGTACGCTCTTTCATATCACACAATCATTTCCCTTTGACGGCATAATACGTCTGTTGAAAACTACGGGCAGTTGTAGTCAAGAATTGTCACTTCTCCAGTCCCTGACTGAAACCATTGCGACCAAAAAAACTGGCTTAATATTGATCATATTAATCAGGCGGTTAATTTCTATGACGTTTAAGCAACCACGGATGTGGAAGAAGCCTGTAAGGGCTTATAGATTACAACTTTCACATCGGGTGGCTTCCAATTCAACATTTTATCTCAAATTTGGAATCAAGTAAGAGAATCATTTCAGATGGGAAAATGGTAGATTGCTAAACCCACCTTTCTATGACTAGGCTAGGGATTGTACCCAAACCTCCCGATTGCTAAGCCTGGATAATGTAAGAATAAGTACACCACCGCATAACAATGCAAGATTATCCACATAATGAGGTTGAATCGAGTTGGGTCACATACAGTCAGGATGTATACAGCCGGCTTGGTAAGCCTCATTGGTAAGCGTACAGTACCTATACAATAATCTTAATGCCACGACAGTACTTAAACCATTTACCTTGACCAGCCAAGTTTCATATGAATGAAGGGAAAAAAAGTAGATAAATTTATTGAAAACTTTTTAAATTTTCGTACAGATTGTTTTGTATTATCAAATTAAGTGATAAGTGTAGTTTTAAAAGCTGTCCTTAGTAATCGCGGTCCCATCGGTCGGTGAGAAACTCTCAAAGATATTCTAGTTTATTCTCTAGTGCAATCTTGAGTAGTTGTTTGCATATAATAATAATAATAATAATAATAAATGAGACTTATATAGCGCCAAATCAGTAAACAAAAGTCACTGCTCAAGGCGCTTTACAAAGAAAGTAAATTAATTTACAAAAGAACAAGTGAAAAAATGGGTCTTAAGTAGACTTTTGAAAGTAGTCTACTGTATGTACTGTACTACAGTCGGTATGATGGAATTGCTAGAAAAGTCCTGAGAGGGTACTGTGTAGGTAGTGTGTAGGGTTTGCCTGGTTTTGTATCCTAGATTGGTCTGGATGTTACCAGTTCTTATGAGTATGAGGACATGACATGAAAGGTAAAACTACCGTTACACACTTTATATTTAATGTTAAATTATCTTATTGAATAGCAGGAACTGGTAGTATATTCTATTGGCTGTCCCTGGTGACATCAACATCTTGAAATGTGTCAGCTTTGATTTACTTGTCGATGTGTATATCATTAGCTCAATTACAGGGAAGGTTGGTTGGTGGTTTATGTATAAACAGTACAGTAAACAGTACAAACTCATTGTACGTATACATTGCAGCCGTTGACCACATATGATTACATATGATTACATCAAAGTCTGTTGTTATTGTTAGACAGATTTGTATGTGATGTGTCATGGATCAACTAGTCTCTATGGAGTTACAAGCTGCCCTGACTTATTATTGTACGTGAGCCGTGGTTCATCAACAGCTCAAATTTTAGATTTTACCTTAAATGCATGTTGGGACACATTCTTTGGGCCCAATTTTGTGGGGCCCAATATTTTGTGACCAATTGGGCCCACGCTTGCTATACAGTTGTTGGTTAATCGCTGTAACATGTAGGCCTTAATATTTTGGGACCATCTGGGCCCAAAAAATTCCGGTTGGGGCCAAATTCCTAGCTCAACCCACTAATGTGGGTAGCGCTTATATGATACTACTGCTGGGAAAATGTCTGTCTCTTTTCCAAAAAGTCTACTGCTCCTATAATTGCTAGCAGATTCTTGCAAAATCTGCAGTGAAAGGTGCCACATTGGTATAGCAACAGCTGGTACATGAATAGATGATTGGATCAAAGGGAGTGTTAAGTTTTCGCAATGTTCATCATTTTTGAGTGTCTCAGCATTCTTTGTAGAGTTCTCACTCCTTGGATAATTTGGATAAAGGATATGACCAGTGAGCGTTATCTGGAGGGAGAAAGCTCATCCGGGTGCGAAACAGCCACAAGTCATATAAGCCATTGCAATATCAGAAGGTAGACCCTTCCTGTATGGAACGCCAAAAGGGCAATGTATTTTGTCGTCTCCGTGGAGTTTGTCCTCTTCGATGTTGTTGTCTCCTATCATTTTGTTGTCTCGACTGATGTTTCCTACCTTAAATTTGTTGTTTCCCCTAACCCTCTCGATCGAGTTTGTTGCCTCGATCGAGTTTGTTGCCTCGATCGAGTTTGTTGCCTCGATCGAGTTTGTTGCCTCGATCGAGTTTGTTGCCTCGATCGAGTTTTGTGTCTCGATCAAGTTTGTCTCGATTGATTTTGCGGCGCTATTCCGAAATGAAAAATCTGTGAACATGGAGCGCACGCGCCCTAACTGCATATTTTATATTCGGCCTGTGCGTCTCGTTCTCAAAATGCATCTATTTTCTGTGCAC
>KN884487.1:78872-90680 GCA_000934455.1 Apostichopus parvimensis
GGTAGAGATCTGCAGGTCGGTAACCGAGACACCCTGTTGGTCCTGGTGGCACAGTCTCCAACATTATGGAGAATCCGCAGCACCGCAATAGAGGGCAGTCTAACTGTGTCGGTGAGTATCTTGTCATGTTTTATGAAGGTGGAGTTTGTTAGTTATTCACTTCATAATAGAGGTTTTGATTATCCCCATAGATGATACTGACAGTAATTCCTCTCACAGAATGTCCCAGATGAGAGAGGGTTTTTTATTTGTTTGGTTTGTGGGGAGAAAATATTTGCTGCTTCCGCTTAAAGAAATGTAAAAGAAATGTTAAATCGACCAGCAGTCTATTTACGATACAGCCTGGTCGTATGGAATGAAATTGGTGTGCGATCCCTGGATACATAGTATGCAAGGTGTACTGTAGCTTCTGACAGTTCCCCCCCCCCCCAACCCCAGCAAAGAAGTGTTGATATAGGGATAGCCACCAGAAGGGCTGGATAGCTCAATGTCAGAGCACAGGACTTATAAACCATGACGTCCCTTTCCAACCCCAAAATCTTTCCATATTTAGATTCGTTTAGAATTTCCCGTTCAGGTTTCTGTTGTTCGTTTTACTCACATGCACTTGAACAAGTCTTCAGTCTGATTATGTTTGGCCAGCTGGAAAGGTCTTCCAGTAATAATGATGGTATCAAAACATTGCCTATTATCTTTAGGATGTCATCAAATGGCTCTTTCTATATTGCATTTTTGTTTGCTTTGATGTTTTGATTGATGATTGTTTCATAGCACTTGGTGAGGAGGAATACCATATTTTTTTGTCTCATCAAATTCTTTACAGACCAACACCCATAGTGAGTCTGGCTCTGTGGGCTTTGCTGACCTCTTTATGGAGCATATCCCTGACATTGTAGCCACGAAGAAAGGGCTCCTTACGTGGGTACAGAGTAACTATGGAGCAGTTACGTCATACTCCAATATCAGAGTAGCAAACCAGTTTGTGGTCTACCTGGCAGGACCTAGTAAGTATCACTTAGCAGCCTGTAATAGGCATAGGCATCAATAGTAGGGAGGGTGTGAGGGAGAGGGAAAGTGGAGCAGAACTGGACAAGATAGGTGAAGGATGTATGGGTCTTTCACTTTTGTGAAAATGTGGACATAATCCATTCCCTACCTTTACCCCTTCCTTTTCAACTTTTACTGACTTCTTATTTCTTTTCTGAAATATGCACCTTGCAGCTTGGTAGGTATTCTGCAGTGAAGCTGTTACTAAAATTAATCATTTCAGCTCTGTTATACATAGGTATCTATTTAGAATATATATGTATTTATCCTACTTCTGGTTCATTGTCCCCAACTGGTCCATGGTCATAGCAACCAAGTCCATCTCCATAGTCACTAAGGTGGGAATGTAGGAGTTAATAAACAAATGTCAAGTCTTATTTCATGCAATTGTTCTAATAGATATTCTATTGTTAAGAGCTCCTCTTAAGACAGGAACACAGTGTAGATGTCCTTAGCTAGATGTGTTTAGTCAAGAAATATGGCTGCCCCTCACAACAGTCAAGGACGATCATGGCAAACGTTCTGGTGACAGTAAACACAAGGGAAAGTGGAAAGTCCTCATTATGGATGCTCTAAGGCATTGTCTACATGAAATCAACTTAAATCTCAATAATATGTCATTTGTAGGCATAGTAGTAGGCATAAGTAGCAGTGTTGTTTCTTCTGGTAAAGGATCCAACTTCTCTTGTTTGGTGATCGAGAGCGTGGGGTCTGATACCGAGCGAGGGTCTTATTAAACACTCGTGGGGAGGGGGGTGGGTAGGCACAAAAGCAACTTAATGCTGAATACCCAGTAAGGGATCTGATCCCTAATGGAAGGCTCCTTAACCTTAGGCCTCCCTACACACTGGCCCTGTATGCCTATTGGATGACCTGGAACTGATTTTGACACATTTGCTCTGTTTGAAGTCATGAAATTTGTTATCATCACTTCACCATGTTTACATTTGTTTCAGTTCCAGATGGAATGCTGTTAACACCGACAGCATTTTCACCCGTCGTTACTCCCATACGTGATCTAACATCTGAACTGTCGCGCAACTCGGAGCTCAGTTGCCTGAACGATAGGATCAGTATCCTAGTACCCATCGAACTTGTGGTGAAGCATGGGCTGACACCAGGGATGGTGACGTGGAGAACTTCCAGTTGCACGAGTAGGATGACAGATGACGGACTGGTCCTCGAGACCAGCTATAATAGTTGCGGTTCGAGAGTCACTAGAAACTCAGATGATTCGCTCAGGGTGTCTAACGAGGTAAGATGTTTATGAGAACTTGAGTTGTCTTAACGCCGAAGAAAGATGACACACGAAAAACCTCTTTGAAAATCATTATAGTTTCTATTTGCGATTCTGTGGGAATTGCAACAGTTTGTCGGGACAAAAATCATTGTTATTGGGACATGGTCACTGATTTTGAAGATTTTGTCATTTACACTTAGTCTGCATAGAAATTCCACAAAAGACATTGGGCATCCAGTATAAATTTATCTTCAAATTTCCATAACTATTCCACATTTTCTTATTTCCTTAGTTTTTGACTTTCCCATTTAAACTTTTCTACTAGATTATTATCCTTTGTGACTCCTTTGTGTAAGAGACTATTATTCCTGTAACATTGAACTGAACCTCTCATACCCACATCTCCATTGTGTAAGAGACTAGTATTCCTGTAACATTGAATTGAACCTCTCATACCCACATCTCCTTTGTGTAAGAGACTAGTATTCCCGTAACATTGAACTGAACCTCTCATTCCCACATCTCCATTGTGTAAGAGACTAGTGTTCCCGTAACATTGAACTGAACCTCTCATTCCCACTCCTCCTTTGCCTCAAAAAGATGAGTTCATGATATCGAACACAAAGATGCCAACACTAGATTTGTTATTTTTGTTTATTCTGCATAGTTGGCGGTATGTTCGGGTTGACTTAGTTTAACAGTTACACACAGTCACACTTATGACAAATTAGTAATGAACATCCAATGAGGAAGTTCTTGTGCTCAATCGTCGTTATGGGAAATTAATTTGAAACTTCCTATATTTATGGGAATAGTTCCGTTTGAATAAAACATTGAAATTTAAATATCTCTTTAGCGGTTTCATAAGGGAAGTTCCTTCTTGTATTACTATCAGTGGTTTTTACGGTATGTAAGATGAAACTTACAGATTGATAATTAACACAAATTTGTTTACATTAAACTTAAAGAGCAGAGTTACGCATTGATCTTGATGGATCATTGATACTGTGAAATACTGAAATCATACACCACTTTATTATATTAGCTTGACTAGTCAAGTTTATATCCAACAAATAAAAAAAAAATACCCTCCCGTCCTAATATTTGGATGCAATAATTGGTTGGCCAAAAAAAAAAAAATTGGGTGGCGCTTTCGAGGTCAGAAACGTTCTAACACAACTCCCTATTGAAAGCTCATGTAAATAAGTCGTAGAATGTGAAGCCAACATTGTTGAATACGGAAGTCACATGTTTCCCCCCAAGGTGAACATGGAAAGAAATATTCGGTTTTGTAACGGAAATTCCAAAATTCAAATCTAAATAGATTTTGCTTCCAAAGCAGTAACTACAATCATTCACCATGGCTGGTTTTGTTTTCATTATTTGGGTGAGTGCCAAATAGTGCTGATGTAGTGGCAAGGACATGGTCTGAGGGAAGACTCCACAGGACTTTAAAAAATCCAGATCCTTTGGCAAACAATATTTGAATGAAAGCACTGCTGAATGAAGAAGTCAAAGTTTGGTCTAGAACATCTCAGGAGAGAGGATGTTTAGTATTGAAAAATTGCAAAATGCAGCAGATTCAAAATAGCTGATGTACCATGTATAGCATGTAGGAGGTATGACTAATCATTCATCATAGTGGTTTGTTTATTTGTTTATTATTTGGATGAGGAACCAACAGCCTTGATGTAGAGGGAAGGAGCTATTTATAAAATCGGGAATGTATTACCCTGACTAAAGACATCCATGCTTTGACAAAAGAATGTCAATGGAACCATTGCAGAATAAGGAAGTCTCTTTTTATTGTTTGAAGAACTACAGATAGAAAGTTGAAGGAAGTAACAGAATGCATTGCATAGAAACAAGTGTAAAATGGTGAATAATGAGCGCTTTGAATTGTCAAAGGTTGTTAAAAGGGTAGGATCTGTTTGTATGTTTGAGTCATGATGGTTTCCACCCATGTCTAGCCTGAATTTCTTTTGGCCTTTCAAAACAAGGACAACTAGAGTCAGTCATATGGAACTAACTTGGCAGCAGTTTAAAGTACTACGGACGGACACCAAGCTGATTTGCCCCATATTCGGTACATTTGTTGTGTGTGAAAATCTCATTCAAAAATTTGTTGAAATTATTGATAAAACTGGGAAAATCCTGAAACATGGGCATACTGTTAAGTGGATTGTTGCACTCATCAAAATTTCACGTTTTAGCCCTCAATATGTTAACCCCAATTGTAAGCCCACATATATCATAGGAATAATGTGATGTTCTTTTTTTTCAAAGAAGACAATTAAAATATAAATTTCCAAAAAAATTGCATTAGGACACAAACCCGTGTTTAGTGTGCTTGAAATGAAGGTTGTGAAAACAAAAGGATAACTTAACAACAAAATAAGGCAGTCACTCCCTTTACATCATCAATGTGGATAATTAGCCTAACATTTATTCATAAATAAAACTAGAATTAAGAAGACTGGTAAAAATGGTCAATCTTTGATGGGAGTTGCAGCTACTTCCATGATTTCTAATGCCTATTAGAGTGATTAGGACAATGTTGCTCATAGGTGTCCGTAGACCTTTAAACAGCTTTCAATGTTTGTAATGTGTCAAATACCTTATAACAGTCTCAACATAGGAGCTTGTTATATGCAATGGCATGAGAGCATGGTTGGACCCCTGTGACTGTTATGTCATCAGTCTTCAATAATGCTCAGGTATTATTATGAAAATGTTATTCTTCATTCCACATATCTTCCGGCACCCAAGTCTGTAGCTCCTCTGACCCCACCCCCCCCCACTCCCCATGGCAGGCCTGGTGACAAAAGAAAAACTTTAAAATCTGACAGATAGTCTGCTATTTTTTAAGGGTGGAAAGTTTTGGGAGGAGTTAAATGTAGGAAGTGAAATAGGAAGAAGATTGAAGGCAACCTTGATGAGTACTACAGCAATCTATCATTGTTTCTGGTGATTTTAATACTCAAAGCATCGTCTCCATATCCCTAGGTGATCTTCCTCTCGAGCGACATAACAGAAGGGAGTGGGATGGTTTTCTCTGACGATGAAGATGACAACAGTTCGACAGTCGTTGATCGGAAGCCGGTGAACTGCAGGTACCTCATCCAGAGCAAACCTGAACCAGCGGACATCTCGTCGGAAGATCCCCTGATCGAGGGTACCAGTCTGTATCTGGATCTCTACACGAACGACAAGTACGAGAGGAGGATGTTGCTGGATCCATACAGGGTAGAGATAGGCGATCCACTCTATCTGGAGATGGGAGTCACCAAGGACGAAAGACTCAGCATCGTCATGAACGACTGCTGGCTAGGTATCGACCAAGCCAAGTCGCTGTACAATAACATATATAGGCTCACATTGAATGGGTAAGTTTTACAATAACATTTATAGGCTCACATTGAATGGGTAAGTTTTACAATAACATATATAGGCTCACATTGAATGGGTAAGTTTTACAATAACATTTATAGGCTCACATTGAATGGGTGAGTTTTACAAATGTTTGGATTAAGGAGACTCTTTTTGGCACAGGGTCGAAATATTTTCAAAGTGTTTGAAAAATCAATGGCTGGAATGAATCTTGCATCCTTTTTATTTACTTACTTTATTTACTTGCAAAAACATGGGACATGCCAAAATATTTATAGGCTCACATTGAATGGGTAAGTTTTACAAAGTTTGGATTAAGGGAGACCCTTTTTGGCACAGGATCGAAATATTTTAAATATATTCAGTGGCTGGAATGTATTTTGCATCCTTTTTATTGGAGAACAAAAAATATGGGAAGTGCAAAAACAAAGATGAGGCTAATCCTTGAATGAGATTATTTATTTTCAACATGATTACATTATTTTCTCTCCTTCTTTTGTTTCGATTGCCAGTTGTCCACAGGACCCCACGCTGGAGTACTTACCTGTCAGTTACCCGTCTTACAGAATACAGAGTCCACCAGGAATGGTCAAGCAGTTTACCTTTGATGTTCCTTACGTAGATTCAGATGTGATGACGTTCTTCTTGTTCTGTAATCTCAGTCTCTGTTCTCAGAAACCAATCAGAGACGAACCTCAAATTATTCCAGTGAGAAAACAAACTTTATTTAGATATTTTATTGGAGGGAGGGAGGGAGCGAGGGAGGGAGGGGGGAGAGGGGAGTGATTGAAAGAGTTTCAGACTAACGGTCATGTATCTGCCATGTTTGTGAAGTTGAGGAAAATGTAAGGGTTTAGCAGGCATGAGCTTTTTCCGCGAATTCGCGGAATATCTGTGATTTCTTTTCTTTTAATATAACTATTATCCTAACACACTGTAGCATATGCATACTGGAGCCTATACCGCAATTTTGCAAAGGTCCATGATTTTTTTTTTTACCCCAGGCTCATCCCTGGTTTAGTCAAACTAGCAACCACACAAGCTACTGACACCTATATATATATGAATCAGATGAAATGTCAATGGCCTCCTATTTACCTAGCAGCTAGTAGAATAAAAAAATCAATCATGTTATTCACTTGACAGCAGTGCAAATAAGCATCAGTGCGATCTCTATTCATCCATCTGTCGGCTGGATAAAGGGAATGCATCATGTCTTCATTCCCCTGGCAGCCAGCTAAATATTGGGCACTGCCCATGTTATTCCTCCAGGTGCCAGAATGACTGATTTGACAAGGTTCCTTATTCATCTGGCAGCTGGACAGATATGGCATTGCATATTTAATCTACACATGCAGACTACTTAGGCCTAGCTGAGAGAGGTGGTGTATAGAAATTAAAAGTGTTAATATTGAGAGTTGATTCTCAGAATCAGGTTATCTAGGATCAATATTAAACAGTTAGGTAGTTCTACATTGTGTTGGCATTATAAATAATAATAATAATAATATGCAACTTATATAGCACAATATGCAAAGGCTTCAAAGCGCTTTACAAAACATAATACATAAAAACAAAGTCGTAAAACATAAATACAAAACCAATACACCTAACAAAGATAAAATTACACAATGTAAAGTAGAGGAAATGTTAAAAGTACAGTGTAAAACTATTATGCAATGAGAGTTATGATAATGTACTTGCATTGACAAGTATCATTTAAAATCTGTGTTTGGAAGGAATCGATGTACGTCAGGACTTTTATATGTATCTTTCGACAATTCTTTTAAAACTCAAAGATCAAGTAGAGCTATGGGTCAACGAGAGTGTGAAATGAACTTGTAATCAAATAATTTGGAATTGTTGTGTGAGCAGATATGGGATATATACAGGTTGAACTCTCTGGCCCATATTGCATTACAAATCTTGCGCCTTTTTTGCAATGCATCTTCGGGTAGATGGGGAAAAAAAATTGCATATATTTCAGCATCCACAATCAGAAGTGCTATTAAAAGTTATAAAACTCGCCTCCTTTGTCTCGTTTACTTTCAGTGTTCAGAGGTACCTGGTAAAGGTGCAGATTGCTCCGAATGGAAGGATCTTAACTTCTGGCCACAAAAGAATGTGGAAATCGGACCATTCAGGATCACATCGAGGGAGAAGCTTGATCGTAACATAACAAGTATGAAATGAAAGACATTTGTGTTCAAATGTGCTTCCTTTCTTTTCTTTTTGTAAAATTCCATTTGCATTAATTACATCATGAATACAGACCTTGAATGCTGGCTTAGAGCAAACACTAAAACATTTGGGAAGGTTGAAGTGCACACCCGTAGAAATTTGTCCACAACTGGTAAACATACAAAAGTATCGGCACGATAAAACCATAGTGAGAAAAAAAAAAAAAAAAAACTTGGCCATGAAGATTCCCATTTTTGCAAATGGATACTTATCAGGCGGCTAAGGAACAGGTTAGCAGATGACAGTCACAGTCATGAAGTCTCTTAGATTAGGTTGAATGGTAAAGAACAACACTGAGACATAACATATTCAAAACTTATTAAAAAACTGATATAATTCTAGACACTTTGGGTGGTAGAATGAGCTTGGAAATGAGTGTCTAATTAAGAAAGATGAAAAATGTGGGAATGGAATGGTAGAAGAGTTTTGGCAGATGAGGCCACCAGTTTTTCTGTTGGGAGTATTAAAGAAAGAACAAAAGAAAAAGAACAAAAGGAAAAGAACAATGGAAGCAGCAGCAGGGTAGAAGAAAACAAACAAATGTTTCTCATCATCATCATGGATTATGTCAAAACAGTTTCTTAACCTTTGTTATTTGTTCAACACCTCATGTCCTAACAAGGTTAATGGTGATCTTCAACTTTTCTACCGAGGGTGCTATTGTATCCGTCCTAATGCGTGTGATCTATACTGTTGACACGATCTTAGATCTACAAATATTGTACATATCTCAATCTATGTGCTAGTTGTGAAATTATGTTTCAAAAGATCTTTTCTTCCTTCAATAAGTAGGAAAGAAATTTGTATATATACGTCTAGTGAGTGATCGACTAAGAATTGCAGGTGTAAGTCCAATATACTTCAGAGACTTTGTTACAATGTTTACTGACGTTCATAGCTTAAACTCAGTTTGTCAGGCGTGATTGAGAATGTGTCAAAGAAGCTTTCTGATTGGTTGATGAGCAGAGGTTCATAAAGTTGCCACCAAAAAACCGGTGGGGAACATTTGTACTAGTTATGAGGGGTACCAAACACCATATGCTAGTTCGTATATATGTCAGAATTTTGGAATGTGCTGGTAGTTTTCCCAGATGGTACTGACATAGATTCCTCAGAGAAAATCTCAGTGATTTCAAAGTCTGCAATTTGTCAAGTTGCACGGAACAAGGTAGGACCTATATGACATCACCGCCCTCTGTTGATTTAGGGCATTGCTGGAGATCCGCATTGCTCATGCCACTTGGTGGCCTCAAAATATGTACCAAAATGAAAACTTAGTAGGACCGGATGAAGTTGAAAAAAGGAGTTGTTAGTGTGATTACTGTTCTGTTAAAGTAGATTTGTTTGATATATATTTCTTCCTCTATCTTGCAGAAGGATTCTCAAGTAACTGTAATAATAAAGAGGGTAAGTTGTTGATCTTTATTCCAATCGTTGTCCCATTGTCCTATCCCATAAAGGATACTCTCGGAAACATTCACAGCAAGTTTAATATTATTATTATTTAGGTTTACAGTCTTGTTCAGGGCCAAGGCCCTCTCACAAGACTTTACAACTTAATCCCAGGTCATTGGTAACTTGTCACACCCACACACCAATGTGTGCACAATTCAATCAATCTCTCCTGGGGCACCACAGTGCACCACAACCAGGTGTCTCCTGGGGGACTTCCCATAGGGAAGTCCCTAGTCATTGGTAATCCCTGGTCATTGGTAACTTGTCACACCCACACACCAATGTGTGCACAATTCAATCAATCTCTCCTGGGGCACCACAGTGCACCACAACCACGTGTCCCCTGGGGGACTTCCCATAGGGTGCAGCCACAAACCGGCGCACACAACTATATTTACAAGTTACCTCGCAAGTCCCCATTTATACACCTGGGTGAAGAGAGGCAATGGAGATAAATGATCTGGCCAGGACTCGGACCTGTAATCCTTAGATCACAAGTCCACTGCCTTAACCACTTGACCACAATGCCCTCACGATAATAGAAAAAAACCATTAAAAACTTATCATTGTTTAATATATCAGTGAGTTTAGTCTTCATGTTCCTCTCACTGTAACGAGAAGTTGAAATAAATAGGAATGCTTATATCCTTGTCAGTCTTTCCTGTTACCTGGACAACCGGGCACAAACTCGTTCTGCAATTAGCTGACTAAGCAGATTAAATTGCACAAATATGTATGCACACTGTGCATTTATGTTTCCTTAATTTAAAAAAGATTTAAAAAGAAGACAGAAATAAATGTTAAGTAACTTAAGTTTCTTTTTTAATCCTATCTGGTAACAAGGAAAAATATTAAACAGCAACAGATTTTGGCACACATTCCAGAGGTTGAGGGAACTCACATATGAGGTGATTGGTTTAATGGTTCGTTACTAATCGTGATTAATGAAAGCAGATGGTTTGTTGGTGTTTATAGTGTCTGCAATATTCCAAATGTTGTTACATTGGATAAGTTTGTTGAGAAATGTTGTCACTTTGTCGACCAGATATAAATGTCAACTTCTTTGTGACCGACCAATAAAGCATGTACATACTTATTTGCATCTGAGTAAACCTGTAGGCTGAAAGTCTTGAAAGTCATCAAGTGATTTGATCTTGATACCACCAGGTCTGAAAAACAGGAAAAAGTAGGGAAAAACCTTTTTACTAGGTTGAAGTTTAGTCTGGAAAATTTAGGAAGTAATCCTCATTTGAACACTTCGCTTTATTTGATATGACTTACTTGAGCAACGATTTTAAGAATGTGTGAGACGAAGGTAATGATATTTAAAATCAAACTGAGGTGAAAATTATGAATACATCATGTCATATTTGGAGTTCAAGTCAAAGCTCTTTGGAAGTCCCCCTCATCACTCATTAGGGAAAGGGGTTAACATACATTTTGCAAGAATTACAATAGATAGGCTTACTATATGTAGCCCAACATTAGGTCCTAGTGTTGGGACTAGGACAAGTGTGTCCGTTTCATAGTGAACCTACTGTAGCTCAGAGGGTGGCATGATATTGATTTTGTCTTCCCAAGTGACAACAGTTTAGGATTCCCATGAGGGAGTAAAACAGGAAATTACTACATTATATGGGAACTAACAGATTAGAAAGTTCACTATGGGTATCGTACATGTACTATGGTTAAGTATAGAATAACTCAATAACAGTTAATGTGTATTCCAGTTGGTTTTACTTTGGTAATACTTGTTGTCTTGACATCCACAAGAAGATTAGACATGGTAACCACAGAGCTGTATGTCAAACCTCGTCACAGTCTTTTATAATAATAATGATAATCATAACAATAATAATAATAATTAGCAGTTATTTTTACAACGCTTAAGCAACCACAAATGTGGGAGAGACCTGCCAGGGCTTATGGATTACAACTTACACGTTCGGGTGGCTTCCAATTCAACACTTAAATTCAAAGTTGGAATCTCTTCAATTAGAAAGTCATCTCGGATGGGAAAACTGTAGATTGCTCTCGGATGCAAAACCGACCTTACTGTCACCCAGCCGGGTATCGAACTCGTAACCTCCCGATTGCTAAGCCTCATTGCTTCAAATGCCACCACCTTGATACACTTGGAAGCAGCACCAGTTTAAGAGAAGGGTGCCCATTTTTCAGATATGTTTAAGATATAACACATTCTACATCTCTCAATCAAGTGTCAATACTTCCGTAGCCTGCAGGAAATGTCTGGACACACTTTTCAGATTTTACACAAAAGCCCTTTTTATATTACGTAATGTTCACACTTGTCTTTAAATTTTCTTCCTTGCAGGAATGGTTGTCACACCGGCAATTTTTATTGTAGTGGTGATAACAGCCTTTGTGATAGGTGTCATATTGGTGTCCAGTATCTGGATTATAACAAAACATAT
>KN884487.1:91314-101368 GCA_000934455.1 Apostichopus parvimensis
AGCTATTAAAGCATATCATTATACAAGATTGTGATGTCATTAGCAGTTACCATGGGTGTGGTATTGGTGTCCAGTATCTGGGATTCTAACGACACCACTATCAGGACCAAGACTAGCTTTTAAGAAGCTGAAAAACAGATAAGAATTTGGTGAAGTTCCAGTCATTTTGATTTCAACCACTATTGTTGAAGCTACAGAACAGTTACCAAGATTTTCCTCTTCTGCAAGTGTATCAACAAAGTGTATTTTGTGGGGGGGGGGGGTTACAGCAGGGTCATCACCTCCAGTCACTTTTGAAGGTTGTTTTGAGTCATTTTGTCTTGAGCTCATTAAGCATAACATTGTTACATTAGTATCACATAGATAACATTCTTGTGGGATTTACACAGGTTTGAAATAGAAAAGTAAATAAGAAACTGTTGACCAAGACCTGCTATAAGAGCTTCATAAGCATCCTGTTTGCACTTATAGGACCACAACGTTACGATCATAAAAGTATCCCTTTCCTCTTGCCCTCCTTTTTTTTAACCCCTTTTTTCCTTCTTTTTCTTTGAAATAGAAGTGCCTTCGCCACCTGCAGCTACTCCAGCACCGGTCAGTAACGGTCACATTCAGAACGGCCGTTTACCAAACGGTGAAGCAGCACACGAGATGCAGGCTTTCCTACCTGCGGTGGGGGGTGTCAACCCTAACAACATCCCCCACGAGGGTTTCTACAACGGTCCGGAACCCCAGGTCTGATAGTAGTAGAAATCCAAGAACCGTATCTTTTTTTGAAAAGAAAAAACAAAGGGTGCCTACAAGAAATGCTGCTTGAATTGGCATTTTCATAATGTGCCTACTGTATGCTGCTTATTTGTAAGGATGGATCAGGGACGTTTGATGGATGTTGATGATGGGGGGAAATACCCTTCAGGGAGGATGGAGATATGGGGCCGAGAGGGAAAAGAGAGACTGCAAGCTAGCTATTCATTGAATCAAATACCTCACGGATGTCCTGTCGTATTCACTGCACACTGGAGGCCTAGAACTTCTTGTGCAGAAAATCAGGAAGTGATGGTTCCTTCACCTATGTATAAATATTACACGAAAATCCTGGTTTAAGATTCATTCAGACAGCAAAGTAAACCACTGCCCCTCGGGATCTAACATTGTGGGAACCAGTTTGTTTTTATAAAAAGACAAGTTGAAATATAAACCTATTGTCATACCACATGTAGTTAGTCAACAGTATAAGCTATCGAATCATGCCTCTCCTTGAAAACTGGAACTGAAAAGTCTCTTTGAAGAAACCTTACAAGATTTGATTTCATTTGTTTGAATGTGGAGGGGATTAAGTGGTAACTGAAAAATCCCGCTCCCACCCCCCCCACCCCTCTACCAAAGGTTCATCCCTGGGAACAGTTTGGAGGACACTTTTAATCTGGGATTAACCATGGAATCCAGGGACTGTCCTTGGAAATTGGGAATGTCTGGTCTGCTTTCTGTAACTATTTCATTTATTTCATGGTACTGTCATTTCTAGCAATATTTGTGACTCTGGCCGATGGCTGGCATCACTGCATTGAATATACTACTGGGTGGATAAATCGGGAATAATGAAACAGATTACATTAGTACTTAAATTTTGTATCTAAGAATTTTGAGGTTTATACATTTTTTTTATCATAAAAAGTTTTTTGAAATTTTTGGAAAAGTTACTATGGAATTTGAGTTGTTTTCTTTTCTTATTATTATTCTGAAAATACTGAGTTTTCATGTTCTAACACTTTTGTTCTTTGTGTGGTCATTTGGCAAATCATACTCATGTGATATGAAATGAATTTATATTCTCCTATGACTTGATTTAACTCAGGAATAAAAAACAAAATTCAACAAAATATCTTGAAAACAAAACAAAACATCAGTTTATGTTAAAAGGCACTATCCACAGATAAAGGAGAGAGAATATAGACAGAAATTTTATTTTGCAGCAAACCACAGAATTTCCCTTGATATGGTTTGATGAAGCAAAAGTGAAGCTTTCAAAATATTCATCATCACTGGGGCAGGGGGGGGGGGTAAAAAAAATCTATTACAATTCTTGTTCAACAGAGAAAAAAGAAAGGACTCCCCAACCTTGGCACCTTTCCACTTTCTCAAGAAACTCAAAAATACTCTCTTTTTGAGAATGAATTTTGAAGAAGAAGAAAGCATATTGAATGATTTGTCTATGATCCGAACGCTTCTTCCATAACTTCCATCGTCTGCGGAATGATCCGAACACTCTTCCATAACTTCCATCGTCAGGGGGAACCGATAGAGAATTTGTTTAATACCATTTGTTTTTTGAAGAATTGTATAGAAACATCAACTTGAAGACAGTTGCCGTCGGACCGATTGTCAGGTTTACTCCATTTTGAGGTGATGTGTCCTTGTCTTGAACGGTGTGTAAATTATGGGAGGAGTGAGATATGTAAATAAAGATATAAATATTCAGTATTATGCATAATTATCATGCAGGTTTCTTCCATTATACTTCTTGTTACCATAAGAAAATAAAGTAAAATAAAAGAACTTATAACAAACAAACAAACAAAACAAATAAAGAGAGAAAGGAAAACAAGATAAGAAAATGCATTACTTATAAAGAAGAGATATTTTTTGGGGAAGTTGTAAATAGAACCAGAGTTAATTTAAGAGATACTTGAGAGATGTTTTTATGAGATGGAATGAGAAATTAATTTTTGCTCTTTTTTTTTGTTTTTTGGTGGTAATACATAAGGCATCAGGGTAGTGTTTAATTTCTGCTTCATGATTTTTTTGTCTCCTTCTCTTTTCCTTTTTTGTTTTATATATATTTTTTTTATGGTCATGCTAAGATTATGTCTTCTGTTTGCTCTTTCTTTTCTTTGTTTTTTTCTTGTCATTGGTGCAATGAAACAAAGAATTTTCCACTTTTGTTCTCCAAGTATTTGGAAAGTTACATATTTTTTTCTTTCTTTAAAACAAGACCATGCGAATATAAACGATAAAGCGGTTTGTTAAATGTTCTATATTTTGGATAAGTGCCAGACGTACTTTGAAGTGGAGTAACAATGCTACATCGAGAAATTAAGCTTTATTATCTCAGTTACTTACATTAACAGATATTGTGATGAGAAATGGTTTCCCCAATAAGGAAATGTGGGGTTGGTATCTGCAACCTGAGGGTTCTGTCATCAACATGGTATGTGGTATCCATTTGATTGTTAGTGGGATACCATCATGGTAGTGGCATACAATACATACCGAGTGACTGACGCCACCATGCATACGGTGTGCGTCAACATCAGGGTACCATACCCTTATTAACAGTCCCATTGACGTACGTACTAAATCAAAAATTGTTAGTGGTGTCTAAGTCTAGATAGAAGTTCTCACCTGCTAAACACTACCCATCACTGGATAGCTGACAAGTTGGTCATACATGGGTTAGGGTCGTTACAATGTCAGGTGGTATTTATCCATATTGTCACCATGTTGTGTGGTATCCTTTTAGATTAGAGTCATGACAATGCCATTTGTCATCTAACTATGCATTATGTGGTAACCATATAAAATTAGTTTCGGGTTGTTACAATGTCATGTGGTATTTATCCATATTGTCACCATGTTGTGTGGTATCCATTTATATTAGGGTCATTACAATGCCATTTGTCACCTAACTATACATTCATTGTGTTATGTGGTTACCATGTAAACTTAGGTTAGGATTGTTACAATGTCATGTGGTATCCATCTACATTGTCACCATGTTGTGTGGTATCCATTTATATTAGGGTCATTACAATGCCATTTGTCACCTAACTATACCTTCATTGTATTATGTGGTAACCATGTAAAAGTAGGTTAAGGTTAAGGTTGTATGATTATCAGCATAGTTAGTTTTAAAATCAACATTAAATCTTTGAATAACAAAACATAGTCATTATATATCAGTGTAAAACACCTTCAGCATGTGTGTGTGTGTATTCCTCTGTTCGGGCACAGGTAGCTAAAAACCTGACATTTTTTAGAACTGTAAAGATTTATGATTTTAATTTTTTTGTATGCTAATTTTGTTTCCTCTCATTTTCTGACAAATATTTGGTGTAAAGCACTATATGAGCAGATTGGCTGGCACAAATGTAATTAATAGAACCAACAACAACGAAAATAAGAGAAGCAATAGAAATAATTAATTAAATCATTAGTAATACAGAAGTGGCCTTGATTGAATAAAAAACAAAAGATGGACTAAAAGACTTGTTTTATTGGAACAGGAAGTGGTGGGGTGGGGTGGGTAAGAGGTCATGCATTTTATGGTGCTCTAATAGGGAAGTTTCATTATAATTCGGTTGTATCCAGTGTTTACTGGATAACATGACACAAATTTGTACAATCTTTTGTCTTTTTCATATTTTGTGGTTTTGTAAATATATATATATATATATCTATTTTTTTTTTGTAAAATGAAAGATTATTAAAGAGTAACATGTAGGTAATATTCAAAATGGTTTCAGAGCAGCTGACAAATTTTTCTACCAAACCATTTTGATTATTGCCCATATAAATATTATTTTGCAGACCTATTATATTTCTTTTTTCCTTTTTTCTTTTCCTTCTTTCCTTAATGGTGAACACCCTATTATTTAAAATTCTGTTGAAACATCATTACACATGGAGGAAGTCATGAAGAAGTCCGGTCATGACATGTGACACCCTTTGTGTGAGGGTTGTCTTTCTTAGTTTTCCATGACATGTGTTTGTGTAAGAAAGCATTTGTATTACTGCTGAAATAACTGGGTTGAAAGAAGTCGACGAAAAATTGACAGTAAAAGAAAAATAAAAAAAAAACAATGAAAATCCACCTTTAGGGATTTCATTTTGTTCTAATTCTCAGGTTAAAAGTTTGTTTTTCTCTGGATTTCTGTATTCCATGTGTATCTTTTGACTTCAGAAAGTTACATTTCTTTATATCATTTAATAGATTGCAAAACAATAAGAAAGCTTTGTTTTTCATCTTTTGTTATTTGAACTGTCTGACTGTTTTGAAGTATGGTATTGGTGGGGCTTTGTGGTCAAGTGGTTATTGGCAGTGGACTTGTGATCTTAGGATTACAGGTTCGAGCCCTGGCCAGATCATTGTGTTGTGTCCTTGGGCAAGGCACTTTATCTCCATTGCCGCTCTTCACCCAGGTGTATAAATGGGGACTTGCGAGGTGACTTGTAAATATAGTTGCGTGCGCCGGTTTGTGGCTGCACCCTATGGGAAGTCCCCCAGGGGACATATGGCTGTGGTGCACTGTGGTGCCCCAGGAGAGATTGTTTGAATTGTGCACACTCTGGTGTGTAGGTGTGACAAGTTACCAATGACCTGGGTGAAGTACAGCGCGGCGAGACTTTATTGTAAGTTGCGCTATATAAGAAATGTTAATTATTATTATTATTGGACTTTGGATATCAGGTTCTTCATTGGAAACCAGACTTTTCAGTCTTGCATTGATTAGTTTGCTATTTTCATAACACTTCCTCCTCTCTTGCTACTTCCCCTTCACAGGTAGTGTTGTCACACACCCCCCCCCCCCACCAAAAAAAAGGTTTTCTGGTGGTGTCTTCAAGATGCAAGAGCATCCCCCCAACTGTGAAAGCATAATATCATGCTACTTGTCTTGGATTTTCAGTGTCACCATGGAAACAAATACTTCGCCTGTGTTTGATATGCAGTTAGTATTTTTGGTTACAAAACTGGCCAATATCTGGCCAATACAAGCAGTTTTTATTAAAGGCATTGAAGACTCACCCCAAACGCGTACCGCGCTCTGAAAAAGTTAACTTTCCGTTGCTTGCAAGTGAAGTTTTTTTCTTGTCGCTGCAAAATGCAGACAGTGATGAAACGTGATACTTTGTTATCTTTTATCTGGACCTGAGATGTCCATCGCTGCTATGTACACTGTGTTGTGGGTATTGACCATAGCTGTATGTATTGACTGTACACTAGTGTCTAATTACCGATGGTAGCAAGCTGTGTGTGTATTTTTTGGAATTGATGGTGGTGTCTAACACTTCTGTTACACCTCATTCGAAACTAGGTCAGATTACCAGCATTTCTTTTTGAGCGAATCTTCACACCCTTTAACTGAAGCCACAAATGTATTTATTGCGCGCATTAGCCAGCACACATGGCATTGTACATGTATTTTAATGACCCATGTTTACAGTAAACCATGCAATGCATCTTCACTGAACTTCTGATTCTAGGAGCAGCAATCATGGTTTGCATTGGCCAGACTTTTGTAAGTAGAGGATACTTGTGCCAGTTCAACAGTTAAAAAATATGGCAAACCTGTTCAGAGCATCAGCATTTTCTACATTTTTATAGGCAAAACCAGTCATTAGCAAGACAACAGCATTGTACTTGGGAGGTTATCATAGTTAATCACTGTAAGCACTACAGAACCAACCTACATACTTGATGCATATGGAATGTGCATAATGTTCTTGACCCTCCTGCAAATATTTTTAGTCTCTGTTAACAGTCTGTCATGAAGAAGCCTTTTAAGTGGAGGCCACATTTTTATAAACAGTTGTCTGTATTTCCAATATAACAACTCTAGCCTACACTAAGCACAAGACATCTTGGAAAGTTTGTCTCGTCTTCACAATTATCTGTTTAGTACCTGAAGAAAACGCTTTGCAAATATCAACAAGGATACTGAAACGCGTATTGTTTAATTTAGTTGTACTCAGCTATTTATTATAATAATAATGATAATCAGCAGTTATTTTTTATGACGGTTAAGTGACCAAACATGTGAGCTTATGGATTACAACATACATGTCGAGTGGCTTCCAATTCAATATTTTAACTCAAATTTGGAGTCTTTTCAATTTAAATAGTCATTTCAGATGGGAAAACTGCAGATTGCTCTTTGATTAATGAAAAACCCACCTTACTATGACCCGGCCGGGAATCGAACCCGGAACCTCACGATTGCTAAGCCTCATTGCTTCAAATGCCACGCCTTGATCCAGTGGCATTTCGAAACAAAGATATGTTGCAAAAACGCTCAACTGCATCAAGTATGAGAAAGACAAAAAAAAAAGAAGAGAGTTCTTTGGAACTTTACACAAATTTAATAAAATCAAAAATGGATGATACATAGCTATTATATACATATCTTAACTGTGTTGTCTTTATCTACACAAAGTTTCTTAGTATCAATGCTTCACATTTAATGAGGGTTACATGAAGATTTAATTGCACAGAACATGAATGTACAATCTCATTTGTTGTAACCTTTTCTCATATTAGTTTATTTACTGCTGTCTTTTACAGTCAAAGAAAACTGAGAGTTTGGTAGCATTTGAAGCGGAATGTTCAACGATTTTGCTTAAATATTTGTTTAATCCTTTTCTGATGATGCCAAAACTAACTGATGTTGCTACTGTCAGTTTGGTAAATCCTCAATAAACAATATTTATAGTTTCCCTGGATTTTAAGGTCATCAGGAGTTTTAGTAATTGGCCCTGAATTTTAGCATGTTTAAAATTGCTTGAAATTTACAAAGTACTTTCTTGGTGGCACTGATTCATGAAATTATTCCCAGCCATTGATGAATATTAAAATAGACAATTAAATAAAGGTTGTGGATAACTACTTTTACAGTCATAGTAAAAATGCTCGTTTCATATTTGAGCATAGTCGACCATTATTTTGGTTTGCTAGCATATTTGGGTGAAATGCTGATGATTGCTATGTTGGATACCTATTAAAGGTCCCTGGGTTTTCATGACATAACTAACAAAATT
The DNA here is from genome assembly GCA_000934455.1 of Apostichopus parvimensis. Classification (NCBI taxonomy): domain Eukaryota; kingdom Metazoa; phylum Echinodermata; class Holothuroidea; order Aspidochirotida; family Stichopodidae; genus Apostichopus; species Apostichopus parvimensis. The sequence goes on from KN884487.1 coordinate 99,127, forward strand.
AAACCTCACTTAATTGTCTCCTGTAATAAACAGAGGATGCAATGTTCTTACTCAGCTGTGATTCAAGTGGATGGATTCAAAGCTTTATCAGTTTTCTCCTTATTCATAATTCCTATTTGCAGTCTCTCCCAGTTATTCAAGGTTCAGTTTATGATCCATCTAGACAGATCAAGATATTACAAGATACAACGGCTTGTTTTCAGTAAGTAATGAATCATATAACCCCTTTTAGTCATCTGTAATGAAAGGATGATTGTGATACTATCCCAGCTGTGGTCCAGGAGGACGGATTGGCAGCATAAGTTTTCAGAAACCTTAACCTTCAGAAATTACTTGTGATCTGTTTCCGTAACGAAAGTATAAATACATTGCTCTCCAGGCTGTCATCTGTGCGCACAGATTCAGTTAAACCAGTTGTGTCTTCTTTAAGAACCTACTGGCGATCTGCTCCAGTGATAAAGGGGTGATGCAATGCTCCCTCGGCCGTGATACGTGTAGAGGGATTCAGACCCCCAAGGCTTTAAGAATCTACTGGCTTAGGAATCTACTGGTGATCTGCTCCAGTGATAAAAGGATGATGCAATGCTCCCTCGGCCGTGATACGTGTAGACGGATTCAGATTGAGTAATTGTCTCAATAAATCGTAAGCTAACTTTGGAAATTCTTCACATTGCCGACGTTTCACTTTCATTCCCGACAGGGCCGACCTCTGACTCTGAGGTGACCTTTGCTGCTTTGGTGACCTTTTCCTCGGTAACGTGTTTCCCGATAATCTTGTGTGAAGACTGACGGTAGAGGAGGATTTGTTATCTTGAAGTTTTTGACAGAGCTGTTGTAGGTCCATGGCAGGTAGCTTTATATTACATTGGACATCCTTACCTATCGAGTGAAATGAAATAAAGACCATTTTGAAAAAGAAAGATAATTTTAGCCCGAATACAAATACTCCTAAAATAATTTTGGGTCAAGAAAAAAAAAAATGGTTTGAGATGCTACATACATTAATATTGACATTGCTTAGCAATTATCTTAAAGATCTCAAATATATTTATTTCTTTTTACTAGTGGATGTACCTTTGACCGTCAATCATCATTCAAGTTGGAAGACAGATTTTGTAAGTTAGGTTCAGCCTTTATATTTGTTTTAATTTAATTTTGGTTGAAACAACTAACACATTGTGCCACACAATTTTCTGTGTTCTGATTGTCCTGTTTTGGATGAAAAGGAAGAATTCACAGCAATTTGCAGATAAATAAATAAGTGGGGGGGGTGGGGGGGTGGGGAATCTGGAGGGAAGTGTTGTTCATGTTCTCTCACCTAATTTCCTAGCAGCCATCTTGACCTCCTCTGAACCGTGAATACTCATGATCTGTGCAAGGCCAGTCAGGTCGTCGGGAACCTTGAAGAATGGATACCTACGAGCCAGGATTGAGAGGAAAATCACTCCAGCTGCCCACATGTCCACAGCTACAGGGATCAAAGAAAGAGAAAACAAGGTTTGAGTTTACGATGATATCTTAAAAATAATGGAAGAAGTTCTTTCACATAACAAGTTTCTTTACAAAAGACCAGGGAAAGTAATCTCATACCTTCAAGTTGAGGATATATGTTGTATGTTATAAATATGCACAAGTTAATCATAAATTCACTATAACTATTCCATTCTTCCCATAATACATTTGTTGCATGACATCATGGACTGATTGCCAGCTTGTTGCACCAATGAGCAGAAAGAATTATCATTCACACAGAATGTTGACAGAAAAATGTAAAATTTGATCATTTTGATGGAATAGATACGAGTAGTCGCTATCTGTTTCCAAAATGTTATTCTGAAGATCAAGTTTTTACCTGTGGTCTGACTTTCGTATCTGATTAAGACTTCTGGCGCTCTGAAGCCCGGGGTACCAGCTCGTGGTGCCACCTGGTTGGACCTCGAAGTACAAATCTCACACACCTGGGCCTTTCCAAAACAACCGCAGCCTTTCACTCTCAAAATATTCTGACTGTGAGGCTTGGTCTTCAGTGAGGTTCTAGTAGTTCCGATGGTTCTGTCCTCTTTACGAGGACTAAGAATTCTCGGTCGCTTGGGTCGATTTTCTTCACCGGAGCCTGTCACTGCTAGAGGGATTCTTTGAGAGGTAGCGTTCTTATTTTGGAATGTATTGATGTTCAGCTCGGTGAGTCTAACAGATGGATTAATTTCTGTTATTTTTCTTTTCAGAAGTTGAGATTCCTTGG
>KN884488.1:0-17005 GCA_000934455.1 Apostichopus parvimensis
TATATAAGTATATGAGTAAAAGTAAGTTGGCCTGACTTTTCGATACTAGCAGGATCTTCTTCATAGGCTAAATGACAAGTAACAGTAACAGAAAGGAAAAAACAAAACAAAATACAGACAGGTTAATGCACAGGGGTGAACACAAAGATACAGATGTACGGGGATTAGTAGACAAGGTATGAAGAGAAGAAAGAAAGAAACCAACAGGTGAAGAGGAGAGGTAGGAGATAAACAGAGAGGATTAAGGGAAGGGGGTAGGGAATAAACTAGAGAAGGACAAAGACAGAAAGGTGAGGAGAAAAAAGGGTCAGAATAGAGCTACGAGAAGAGGTGTGACGAGGGGGGGGGGGGAGGCTCTTTAGTGGATAAGCAGTTTGCTAACAGTTTTATTTTATTTTGAAGTATATAAGAAATCAAGCCAAATATAAATAAATCAAATCAAATGAACAGATGCGGCTCAAATATAGCACTAACCGACTTTATTCCGCCATTTTATGGTACGTTAGAAATCGTATACGTCTTTCGTCATCTTCTTCTAGAATGTAATCATAGCAGACATGCCCAGTGATAAGCATGAATAATCAATTATAATCGATCTATTAATATAATCGATATATTTGGTGACGGGGCGTAACCACCATGTTTGTATTGTGCTGACTAAGATGTTATATCCTCTATGGGAAGGGTCTAAGGGGGGGGGAGGGGGTCAACATGGTACTATGTTTTGAAGTTTTGCAAAAATGTTCAAGAATTTCAGCTGATTTTCGGGCCGCACTTACATATTATATATGTTGTATGTACTGTAAATTAGGAGTTTTTGGTGTGTGCAATATTCTGTCTACCAGTGGGGAGGATGGGGGGGGGGGAGGGGGAATTGAGCCCCTTGATTTTAAACTGGAAGTATAAATAATTGCACCTCTGGTTGTGAATATTCGCTGTTATTTAATAAGGTTGACAATATGTTGTTGTTGTATAGTTTCGGTCAATTTTTTTTATAGATTTTTTGAAATGATATTCCAAACCTAGTTGTAGTAATACAAACGAAATCAATATTTCATTTTTACAAATTAAGACACCCTCCGTATTTTTTTGAGCATCAAGTGAGTGACATACCAGTGATTAACGTTTCCGTGCAATCCTAGGAATTGAGTGCAGGCTAGACATACACGTTTCATATTAATGTTAATTATAATTATAATTAACATTATAATGTATATATACATGCACTTGCAACATGCAACAATGAAATGTAACGCCTCATCCTAACAAATTCCATTTATCGCGGGAGTTTTGTAGTGAGTCACAACATCCACTGATTTATCAAAAAAAACCCACAACAGCTGTTAAGATTTAATGTATAACAAACCAGTCTATGTAACGTATTTTATTAATGTGTCTAAATCTGATTTTTTTTATATAAATGCATGTGCACAGTGTAAAAAGAGCAGGGAGTTCGCCGTAAATACCGGTATACAATTACAGGCAGATACGTATAGTACACTAGAATGGAATATAACGGCTGTGGAATTAAATTTTATATTAATTCACGTCGAGTAGACGGCGATATCAATTTGGTTCACATCGCGGTTCTCACCAGGGGTGCAACCACCGATTTTGAACCAGGGTGGTGGGGGGGGGGTAGGGGGAGGGATAGGGGAGGATGTTCTTTCCCCGATTGAGATATATTCGTAAAGTCGAGTGTGTTTAGATGCAAAACTCTTGCTATGATGTTTTGCTTTGAAACTGTTTTCAATATTCAACTTTTTATAAGTTGTACCGCATACATATGTCAATATTTATATACTGTACTCTAGGTTTTTTCGTAGTAATTAATTTTGCTAGTGGGTAGGGGGAGGGAGGGGAGGTTTCCCCTTTATTTTCTCCTGGGGGACTATTGTACCCCTTGTTTTCACCTTCACCAGATAGGTCTGTTGATTTATAACCCATGAATAGTTTTTTTTTTCAGTTTTACTGAACTAAAAAACGTTTAGCCGTTCTGAAAAGAGCATACAAAATGCATTATGGTTTTGATGACTTCATTGCATAGACTTCTGCTTGTTTGACCAGAGATAGTTCTTATAGTGTATGTTCTGAATTACTATTTTTGATGAACACTAACACTGTTGCATGATAAACAAATGCCAGTCTACTGTACGTGGCGATACACACCTCCACCAAAATAATAGGTGTCTTGTACTCAATATGATGCATCCACACACCAAGTATGAGAAGTATCAATGATTCGTACCTTGAGATGCCATGTTTAAAGTTTTTCCAAGTTTGATCTCTGGTGACCTCAAATGAACTTTGACCTATACCAACAATAACAGGCTTCTTCCACTCAATCTGTATTTTTTATATACCATATATGAGAAATATCAATGATTGCTACTATCATGTTTAAAGCGTTTCAGGGTTTGACCGATGGTGACCTATAGATGACAATTGCCCTCCACCAAAACAATCAAGTTCTTCTATTCAATATAACGTATCCACATGCCAAATATGAAAAAGTATCCATGCTTCCTAACTTGAGATATCGTATTTATAAGATTTTCAATATTCGACCTCTGGTGACCTCAGATGACCTTTGACCTCGATTAAAAACAACAAAGTTCTTTTATTTAACTTAACACACCCACATGATAAGTATGAGAAGTATCTATGCCTACTATCTTGATATATCATGTTTACAAGGTTTTGATTGTTTTGACCTCTGGTGATCACAGATGACCATTGAAGGTGTTCGCATTCCTATCATGATATATCGTGTTTACAAGGTTTTCACTGTTTGATGTCTGGTGACCTCAGATGACATTTAACCTCCAAGTAAAACTATATAGATGTATTCTCAATATGACGCATTCACAGGCTAAGTATGAAATGCATCCTATCTTGCGTTGTAGTGTCTACAAGGTTTAATTGTTTGACCTCTGGTGACCTCAGATGACCTCTGACCTCCACAAAACCAAAATGATTCTTCTACTCAATATGAAGCATACACATGCCAAGTATAAACAGTTTTCACACTTCCTATGATGAGATATCGTGATTACAATGTTTTCAGCGTTTGACCTCTGGTGACCTCATATAACCTTTGATATCTGGCGAAGATGAGACATAGTCCTGCATTTTTGTTGAGAGAAGATAGAAAGGTATAGGTCCATGCCAATATTTAACGTTCTTCATTCCAACGTATGTTTACATATGCATGCTCAGACTGAAGATTCTCGTAAAGGGATGTATGGTCTTCTTTCTTCGTCTTTCGCCACAATGTTTTCATGTCTCGATGAAGTACTACTCCAGCAAATAAAAGACTCGGTCAAAGGTCGAAGAAAGTATCCGACGACTGCGGCTAAGACTATGACCAGGAGCACCCAATAGTTAAATGTCATAACAGCTAACATCAACATATAAGCCAGCAAGATTTTGATTATGTGGAGTGAAGTGAATATCAGATTCAGTAGTACACTGTGGAGTAGGGAAACAAAATAAAAAAAAGAGGTGACGTATCACTTGTGACGTAAGACGTTACGTTGAATGTTAGGAGACACTAAAATCGAGGACGTGCATAGATGGGTATTTCTTTCACTTGATGACTTAAAATTAGATTTTTGTCAACCATATACTTGTACTGTAAGTGTAAAGTGCATGAGTTTCTTATAATATTTATCTTATTATTGTTATCTATAATATATTCATTGTTATATAATCGATATCATGACAATTAGTAAGGCACTAAACTTCCGCCCCCTTCGGAGACTTGATACTATTGTGTGTAATAGTAAGTTGGCCTGACGTTTCGATCCTAGTAGAATCTTCTTCAAAGGCTAAATGACAAGTATAACAGTAACACTGTTACTGTAACTTTTACGTGTCATTTAGCCTTTGAAGAAGATCCTGCTAGGATCGAAATGTCAGGCCAAATTATTTTTACACATTCTCTTACACAGGCTCTCTATAGTGGATAAGCAGTTTGCTAACAGTTTTATTTTATTGTGATACAATTGTAATAGCTGCATGATCGGTCAGAGGTTGAGTGCGGGCTTACCACTGAAAACGACGCATGGGAACAATCCACAAAAAGTTATTAGACGTTCTATCTAAAATAATGTTTGATCAAACAAACTTACGCACTGATGAGCTCTTCCTGATCTGAAAGAAAATTAGCACGTACATGTTACTATTCGATCAAACTACACACAAAATCTGCACTTGCATTACACTCACAAACTTTCCAGAACGCTGTTTTTTTTTGTTTTGGATTCTGCTATACCCGTCACCGAACTTCGCCAATGCGTTAGCAAACGTATCACACAAGTGAAATCGTTGCTTTGATGAGGTGATTGAAGCACGAGTTTATATGCCCCCTTTGTCTTGCCATAGATGTCGAAGAATATGAAATAAATATGCAGTAAAGAATATGTAATGATACTAAAATGATATGCAATGTACGGACAGGGTTGCCACCTTATAAATGATCACAGTTTGGCTTAATTGTAAGGATACATCCTATTAGAAAGTGTATTTCCATGAACAGAAGAACACACTTCTTACACGCATCTATCCTTCACAAAGAAACAGAAATAAGTTTAAGCGAGGGCGTGGACATTTGGGTGGGTCGTCATGAATATAAATTTCATTCTGTTACTGTAACCATATACACGAACCTGTAATCTCTGATTGGTCCCTCTAGTTTGAGATTGGAAGATGTGGGGGTAGGGGGCGGGGCGGGGTGATTTAGAACTATGCTCAGTGGTGTTGACTTTGGTGCGGCATGGTGGCAACCCCGACGGTCTTTTATTCACCGAGGGAAAGGGAACCCTCAGTAGGGGAATAGTGTGCGATAGTGCATTATATATATAATGCTATGAGTTGGGTTTGCGAGGACGGATAAACACAATTCTCGTACGAAAATCTTGGAACGTGTCTACATACAATATACGACTTCAGACAGTAACAGCCTGCTTGTCCATTTCGCGTTCCATATCTATCAGCCCCATAACTCATTGTCAACATCTTCGCAAATTACACATGTATAGGAAATGTTCTTATTTGAGAAGGACATGCGCGAAGGAAATAAGCCGTTCTTTTGTTCATGGAAATGCATTTTCTTTCGAAGATACCCTTAAATTTCTGACCAGACTGTGATAATGTGAGGAGCTAAAGATATAATACATGAATATGCAATACTCTACCTTTGACTTATCGTAAGATGCACTCGCTGAAGAGTTGCGCCATACTCTACAGTTTCAGTTACCTCGCAAGAAAAACGGTTGGAATTTTCTGATTCTGATATCTTGTTCACTATCTTCCTCTTAGCAACATCGGAAAATGTCTGCAGAAATTCCAGGAGAACGGCTAGTATCGCCAATCCAATTAACAAAAGAGCTTGATCTACAAATGAATGAGAAAAGAAGCAAGACAAAAGAAATCTTAATTATTGGAAAATACTTCAAAAAGTAATAACAAAGATGTAAACAAGACGGAAAAAAAAGAATGTTTTTTTCTTTTCGCTTCTTTCTATAAAGTTCAGGGTTTCATGATTTTTTTAGTTGGTGTGGTCTACTTCTTCATGAACCTGAGCTGTTTCCCAGCGTCTCAATGATATCATTGTGATTATAGTTCACCATGACGTCATCAAGGCTTAGGCAGGTCGTCTGTACACATAATGTCCACCCATGAAGGTTTGTATGATTGATTTAGGCATGAATTAGTTAGTTGGGAATACTTGCATGATTCAGGCAAAGAACGGCAACCAATTCAGAGTTGTTTTTTATTTACGAACTTGAATCGCAATCAATAGGATCATTTTTGTGGTTAGTTGGTGAAAATGGTTGATGTGGAAAAACTAAGCCATTGCACGAACGAAAGTAACCCTTTTCAATGATCTATATGTGATGTTTTGATTCCTTGACGAAGGCAAAATGACTTGATATGATGCATGATGTCGTGTGTCAATGTGTGTACATGTATATGGTGATAACTCGAGGATAACCCGAAATAGGAAGGAAAAAAAATCCGGCAAACTTCATACTTTGTATCTGGATCCACTTTATTGAGTGCATGTTAGTTTGTTACTATTATATTCAAAGGACAAGGTTGAATGGAAGTTTGGAAACTACTGTCGCTGAAATATTGAACCTTGTCAGTGAATTGTTTACCTCAAGCTGACCCTCACTTTAACATTTACTGATACTTTAAACTCATAAAAGTTAAGCAAACCTTACGAGGGCCAACTCTATTCTCTGCACAGAGTGTAATTATTTGTTCTACTCGCACTAAACACAAACTATCTCCAGGAATAAGTATAGAATACACGTGCCCAAACAGGATAATATACCTGGCTACCATAACGGTGCGATAGTAATCGTTACACCGTATCACGTATGTCAGCTATAGGCTTTTCGTTGGGTGTTCACGGCGTAAGTGTGTGCTGCATCAGTTTAAAGCAAAATCAGCGGTTTCTGGTCGCGCGGGAGGGGCAGGGCCCCGGGGCAGGGAGGGGGTACGTTTTGATGTGAGGGACAAAGAAGGGACACGTTACCGACCAAATACAGTGGAGTAATCACTGGTCTAGGTTTTTTTGGTGAAAGAATTTAAAACAATTCGTTAGTCAGAACAACACTCCATTGTTGCTATATGAGCAGTACAAGACCATTTGATCTGTGTTCATCTGAACTAAAAAAAAAGAAATGTATGTTTTTTTTGTTTTGTTTTGAAATCAACAAGTGGAAGCCATATGTTTCCTTTGACTTTTCAAGAATCTTGTAAGCTCTCTGTGGGATTATATGAATAAAAAAATAAACGAATACATATGCACATTTAGACAACCCTGGGTATTTTTCGCCCTAGCCTTGAAGGAGTATTCTAGAATAAGTATAGGCTATAGAGTAAGTATATTTTTAAAGATGGATATCTTGAGCTCCCGAATAGCTATACTGAGCACTCAAATCGCTCTGTTTGGTCTTTGACTATAACAAATCAAGACTGAAATTCTGCTTTAAGTAATCCTTTAAGAAGAGCACTTAATTGAAGAGCAATAATAAGGGGGTTTTAGCTCAGTGGTTAACGCCGATGCCTTTTCAATCATAATGTCCCGAGTTCGAGTCACCCCCAAGATTAATGTATATCGTCCAGTTGCAGAGTTGTTGACAATTAACAATTCATAATCATGTACGTTAAAATATGAATCTAAGAGACTGACTTCGGTCAGCTTGCGGCTTTGATAAGCCAATGATGGCTTCTTCGCGAGTTCCTGCTTGCAGGAGGATCTAAAAAACGTACATACATACACACAGACATACAATTGTTATGACGATTGTCTATAGCTGACGCATAGTTAACAGTATTTATCAGTTCATAATAGGCTTAATAGCTTACCTTTGGTACTGTTTACCGTCCACGACGGAAAGAAGAGCTGGTATGGTCTCTCAAAGTTAAAATAAGCCATCACGTGCGATATATTACGAAGCTGTGGCAAATCCGAAAACTGTTCAGTCTTCAAAATGAAAGTTGGTTTGACACCATGTCTTTTTTTTTTTATATATAGTAAACACGGTTATGTTAATAGCTCGGGTTGTTTGAATATATAGTTATCATGCTTGATGACGATGCTTTGAAATCTCTGTCTTCAATCCAAAACGAGTACACTGTCGGACAACGAACTGCACTAACGTCAAGCTTCAACGGATTAGAATAGTTGGACTGAGAGCCTACTTTTACAATGGTATAGTATAGAAAAAACAGTTTAACCTTCCGCTGACAAGGCCGACTTTCAGAGTAACATGGTTTCAGAACAACGTTCGCGTTTTGGACTGAGAAATTTTAAGCCTGAAGGCATATCAAAATGTGATGTAGTGTTACGACCCTATGACATTAAAAGTCGGTAAAGCGTCTTTATTCTCAATTACTAAATCAACACAACTGGCTGCAAACAACGTAGTATACGTTCAGTGAACTGTTTGGATAAACACAAACTAAGGATAGAAAGAAAGAGAGCAAGAAAGCAAGAAAGCAAGAAAGCAAGCAAGAAAGAAAGACAGGGGGAAATCTTTATAGACTCAATCCAAAGTTCAATGTTAATCAAACAAAAGTTAACCATGCAAATATGGCTCTGTTTGCAAACTTTAATGTGACTGAGCTCGCAAATAGTCTCCTATACGGTAGTCTCTCTCATTAATTATATCGCTATACCATTTGTCAGAGAAACGGCTATAGTCATAAACCGTATACCGAAATACCGTGACAACATAATCAACTGGCCGGTATAAGTGTGATATCATCGATAATCAGGAAAATGGTTCAGTCCGGGGATTTGTTTTTGCATTCAGCCGGGGAAGAATAAGGTAACTATGACGGGTGTGCTTGTCCCATTGTCAACCTCACACAAAAAGTCAAGAGTATTTTTTTAGCTCAGCATTGTGGTTAAAGCTAATTAAAGTCCTAATTATGAATATGCCACAAAATGCACCATTTGACTTCTAAATGTTCAATTTTTGGCTTTGGGTCGGACCCACTTCCCTCCCCTTCATGGGAGTCGTCTTCAACGAACCAAGGGCTGTGCCTCCTCCTTTATCAATCCTTCATTTGCTTCTGACCCTTCCATTAAATTCTCCCTCCCCAGCCCCCTCACCCTTTAAATTCTGTGCTCACTATTTCCGACAAACCTCTTAGCCATACCCAGCTTTATTGGAAGTGCAAGTATTTTTTGCGCACGTATTCTAATGTTATCAATTTAGTAATTGTCAGAATGAAGATGGATCATATCAATTGTACTTCTCAACAAACCAAGGGACTCAAAGGTCAACAATATAAGCCCGGCCTTCGCTTAGACAAACCGACAATCCTATCATAGATCAATAAATAATCAAACATAAATATAACATGAAAAAAAGGAGAAAAAAAAGCAGTGAAAAAACGTGTTAGAAATAAATGCCCAAAAAGTCTCTCTAGGAATGCTTTAATATTTACCGTCTTAAAACAAAGATTTATTCACACAAACCTATATATTAAATCAGTTTTGCGAATTTAGTTAATATTAAATGTTACTGGATACTAAATTTTGGAGAAAAAAAAACGTTCTTTGAAATATTTTTCTTTTTCTTCAAAGTTTGATCCCAATCAAAATTGCAGAACATGTGTCTGACACTATTCATTAATCCATTACAGAATTGAGAAAATAGTAACATAATTGTAATTCTTAACCCAAGTTTCAGCAAACCGTCTCCCCCCCCCCCCACCACCTTTCACTTATAGAAAGAAATACAAGTAAAGACAAAACAACAAAACTGAAATAACGACTCTTAATGATCAAAGTGAGGGCGGTATATATTCATTAAAATATGTTCAACTTTCTTGGTTTGTCGAAACTCTCAGCTGAAAGGTTGATATTGGTATTGTGCGTATGGTCTGCGTACTTAAGGCAACATTTGGGGCAGTAATTAGTGTTAGTAATGTTTCTCTAACATAGCTATCCCAGTGTTTCAAGATGTTCAGCTTTATAATATGCTTGATCTCTGGCATGCTTATGTAAGGCTAAATTGATGATGACGTCTTCAGTCCGTCCATCCGTCCATCCATCCGTCCGTCCGTCCGTCCGTCCATGGTTACGTGGTGAAATAGTTTTTTATATGGGGAGATTTTATTAATAATTCGTCGTATATTCAAGTTGTGACGTTTTATAGGTAGTAGGGCAGTATTGAGTTGGCATTTAATGCATTCATATGTTCTCTACCCATAGGGCCTAAGCGTGCACATGATTTCAAAGGAGGGTGACATTTATTAAAATAGACCTTCTTTAATATTCATTATGATATCTGATTTAGTTAAGTACATAAGAATGTTAACAAAGAGTTATTGCTTCTCAAATGGAAATACATTAATATTCGTCTGTATAAGTTTCAAGGGGTTATACGTTGTTGCATCGGAATCTCGGAAGCTCCTACGTAATGTTCAGTCTAATAATACTAATATGAAGACTCAACTTTCACCAAATCTTGTTATAGTAAACGGCAATGAAATACAAGGAAATGAGAAGGTTGCTAATGCGTTCAATGAATTCTTCACATCAGTATCATCCCAGTATGTAACACCGAATAATACACCCGGTGATCATGATTTTAACGATTTACACCGGTATGTTTCTACAATGTTCCCGGCGATACACGATTTGACATACCTGAGGTTTCTTATAATTTTGTATTGAATTTCCTTAAATCATTAGACTCCAGAAAAGCAACAGGACTGGATGATATAAGTGCTAGATTATTAAAAGGCAGTGCTGACGTTATTTCAACGAGCATCACGATTATTATAAACTTAAGTATAAGAAGCAGGATTTTCCCAAGTAGTTGGAAACGCGCAAGAGTTGCAACTGCACCCATCTTTAAGAGTGAGTCTGTCTTAGAACTATCTAACTATAGACCAATTTCGATACTACCAGTGTTATCCTAAATTAAAGAGAAGCACGTACATAATGCCCTATCCACCTATTTAAATGAATACAAGCTGCTTAAAGTAGCACAGTCAGGTTTCAGAAAAGGGTACTCGTGTGAAACGGCTTTATTAAAAATTACTGACAAGTGGATGGGAGCAATTGATATGGGGTTATATGTAGGCGCAATTTTTCTCGATTTGAGGAAAGCATTCGACCTGGTTAATCACTCGCTGTTAATAGAGAAGTTACGTATATATGGATTTTCCAACTCGTCATTGGAATGGTTCCGGTCGTACATGTTCGAAACAACACAATGTACTCAAATTAACGGTGTTCTTTCGCATGCAAAGAGTTGTATGTGGAGTACCACAGGGGTCGATTCTGGGGCCATTGTTATTTTTAATTTATATTAATGACATGGGTCTATCATTAGAGTACTGCATGTATGATATGTATGCCGATGATACCACTTTCTATGTAATGGGTAAAAATTTTAATGAAATAAATGAAAAATTGACTATAGATATGCGTTCCATTATAGTAATTGGTGTAAGGAAAATAAAATGGTTATGAACACAGATAAAACAAAAACCATGCTAATAGGATCCATTACAAATAATGAATGGTTTCCATTCGTGCAATAGTGCAAATATTTCATTCGTTGAAAAATGTAATTTGTTCCATTCAACTCGGCTGCGCCTCGTTGAATGGAACACTCCATCTTTCAACTCATGAAATATTTGCACTATTGCACTCATAACCATTCATTATTTGTATAACATTACATGTGCAATATCATGGCTACAACTGCATTGCAGCCAGTGAAAACACGGAATAATTCGTCAACAAAAGAAAAATTCTTTTGGCGGCACTGAAACAGGTGTGCTGACCAGCATCGCCTTAGCGAAATTTCGTGGTATTTCTCTGTTAGTCACCTCGCGTGAGAACATTGGGTTATGAATGAATATAAATGGACCGCTGTCACAAATTATGCAAGGCCCGCCCGTAACTAACTTTTAGTCATACTCACCATATGTTACAGTGTAAGGCCTAGGCTTGTTTGTTTGTTTTATTCGCACTCAGATTGTTCAAAATACAAAAAAATTAACAGAGATGACAGAATAGAACGGAACAGATTGAAAAGAACAAAAAGAGTAACAGGAGCTAAACCCATTGGGCTGACAGAACGTCGGCCCATTTCCAATGGGGCCCTAGATGTAAGGCTATGTAAGTTTTACCTCTAAAAGCATAACCTAGCTATAAGGCTGGTGTGTGGTGCATCGTGTGAAGGGTACGCCTAGCAAAAGTTACAAATAACCTAAAGCTAGGTAGGCCCTATAAACTCTTTTTGAGTTGCGTGATTTGTAGCTTTATTATGGCAGTGGTAAACCTGATGTAGACTAGGCCTAACACTAACTTGAACAGTACGTTAGGTCTAATCAAAATTGAGGTGGCACTGGAGAAGTCATGGGATATTTAAGTTGGTAAAGGTGTGTTTCCTGCCAAATGCAGGAGACTTGGCAGCTATGAACTGTAGTACTGTATTGAGTCCCTCTCAAGTCCGAGAAGTGTAGGAGTAGGACTAGGTGGGGTACCGTTACTTTCCGAACACGTTTCTTTCCGCTGACAGAAAACTGCTTTCACACACAAAATTTGTAAGCGGCAAACACCGTTCTTGTCAGCGGAAGATACCGGTTGTTTTTGAGGAGAAGAATCGCTAATCGATATGATTGCGCACATTGAAGTAATTATGGAGGATAGAACTTGGCCCAGAGACTAAATTTTAAGGATAGATTGTATTCGGAAGAGGAATGATGATTCAGTGCAAGAAGTACCGGTGGTAATTAGCTATAGTTGAACAGCGCCACCTTATTTGGCTGTGGTTATCAATGTGGAGTGAAAAAGGACAAATCGAGCTGCCGTACGGAATAAGATGGTCTCGCTAACTTCCATTTATTACGAGGGAGTATCTTTATCAAAAGACCAAGAGGGTTTACCACCCTCCTCGACTTTCTCTAATACTTTCTCAGGTTATTTTCATCATCCTGGATTTGGTTTCCTACAATTGAAGGAGAACATTATAATGTACGTGTAAAATAAAACTTGTTTTCCCGCGCACGAGATATTTGTGTGCGGAAAGTGATCAGCGGAAAGTGATGAATAATGATGCTGATGATGATAATGAAGATGGTGGTGGTAGTGGTGGTGATGATGATGATCATCACCATTATCATGATCATGATCATTATAATAATAATCATAATCATAATCCAGGAATATAAAGTTGAAATGGTGTTGAAGGAACTGTTGTTATTGTGTGCATACCCAGGACGACACTACTTTTCTGGAATCAAAACAGAATAAGACAAGCACGACTTAAAGAACGTTGTTTATATTTGAAACTGCTATTCTCAAAACTAGATCTTAAGTTGTTGTTGTTACTCACACCCATATAAGTTAAATGGTATGAAGTTTCGATCCTAGTAGGTTCATCTTCAAAGGCAAACTGAGACGAAAACAGATTTAGGATAGGCCTACATTTAAACCAGACAATTAGTTTATATGTGATCCCAAACCGTGATTCCACATTGCCACACACAAATCATGGCCACATAATGCCATAGAAAAATTCAGGGTACGTCTTTATGTGACACGATTAGCTTGCTATTGTAACATAACGACCAAAAACAGTTTTGTTATTTCATTCACAGTTCTGTACTTTCCATATGCATGTGCTGTATAATTGCACAATGGTTTATTCCTTTGTTGTCACTACGTGTGCATTGTAATCAACACATATCGAATTCCCCTTCGAATACAAACTATTTTTATGCGCCATACCAACGCTTCTCGTAGAATGGAGTTGCTACCCAAATAACCGAATAGACTTATTTCACCATAAAAGTCATTGGCCATTTTGGCTAACATCATGCACAGTATCAGTTCCCATTTCAAAGGACTGGTAATACACATTTGACTTAACAACATCATGATCACGCTGTCACAGTCTCGATGTAAGAGTACTACTGTTGCGGGTGTATCAGATTAAGTATAGATTGGTCTCAAGACACTCAGTGTTTGCAACCTCTTCTTATACAACCAACACTAACGCAAAAACCCATAGGCCAACCTTTTTTTTTCTTTCTTCCTTATTTGAGCGGCGCTATGCAAGATTAGGACCGCTACATTAGCTATTATACTTGTAACGAACAACAAACGGAGCGCCCTCAGTTTCGACGTTGGCCTATTTATGCACGGAAATGCTTAATTGTTCACGTTCTACGACTACAGTCGTTTAGGCAATGGAAAGTTGACAGTACAAGACTATTATGACAAGAACGTATATCCCAGGTGGGGGTTGTATCACATCATGTACCAGGAACCGCATTGGTGACGTACTTTGAATAAATAAGGGCAGAAACAAATTTCACTTAAATATGATCATGAATATGCCAGATTGCTATATAATTGCTATCCTTGACTGGTTTTTATCAGGATTCTACTATATACGACCTTCAATCAGAGAATAGAAGTAAATAAAAGTTTAGCACAATACAGAATTGCAATAAAACATGGCGCCGTTCAAATGCATTAGATTCTGGCTGCTTTTAGATCGACACACTCATCTACGATTATGCACATTCATGGCTTATACTACAATCAGAGTATGACTCGGCACATTATCAATGTCGTAGCTAAATTAAGGTCTACAGCCTATACACAAGGCAATAACCTATTCCTTCCTCTTATTGACATTTAATTTAATTTAGTATGCTTACCGATTACATATTATGCCTATTGTACGTATACCGTACACGTCATTTACTTACCCGCAAACTGTAGGATGCAGGCCACAGTTCGTCGCGAGTTTTTTTTTTATTTGCCTTCATTCAAAATTAAAGATCAATTTGACTATCGTAGTTTGCAATCGTTCGGAAGAGTTAACACTGAGCTCTACGATAGCAGCGGACGTATCGTTACCTGGAAGTTCGATTCTTAGGCGAAAGAATATAACGGTATACGTTTAACTAAAACACTGCATCATCTCCAGCGAATCACCTCTGAATGGGACCACCGACAGCTTCAAAAACTCAGTACGGAAGGAAACCAGTCTCACAGATGATAGGCTACTGTTAAAGCACATAGGCCACATTGTTGTCATTAACTAACTATGGTCTGTAGGTCTGACATTTATATTGTATTGTATTGTTTTATATTATATTTTGTTAGGTCGTATTGTTTTCTTTTTTAATTTCCAATATGTAATTCTTTCATGCTCTAGATACTAAAATCTTTTAATATTAAAACTTATTATTGTCTCAATGATTATGTTTTAATGTCACCCATAACACAAAATATCTAACATGCATGCTACATTTGTGACAATTTTTTTCCTATGAACAATTTCCCTTTCATTTATTATTCCACAGATTCGAAACCTTACAAAGGACTTCTGCCATGAATGCCAAACAATGGAGATCATTCCTAGCGCGAACTCTCTCAACTTTCATGTATTTCGGTTGCATCAAATGTTTGAGTATTATCCTTGAAGGAACGGTTCAGTTTACTCACTCTAACGTCCCTGTGGTTGGTTGGTCCTTCATGGCTTTGAACGGAATATCTTTATTGATTGGTAAGTCAATGCATAAGGTAAGATGGGGTTGATGCGCAGCTGGAGGAGGAGGGGTGGGGAGAGGAAGGGGGGCGAGGGGGTGGTGAAAGTTGCAAATGCAACATTCCTTACAGAAGTGTTTTATTTTATCATAAATTAGAAGTGTACATGGTGAAGAACCTCGACAAAAGGACGTGTACCTCGACTACATGAAGGACTTGGTTACGTACCTTTGTTCTATAGGTCTTATTGTCTTATTATAACGTCTGAAGATGAGCGGGGGAAGGGGGTGTTTCGTACTACCCAGATTATGTAGATTAATGTGCCACCCATTTGCCTGGAATAAAAATATATTTGTGTTGGCCGTTGCAACATTGTTTATTTCAATGATGGTACATCGTGATAGTGCCCACGATGATGAACATATGAATGAGAACAAAGGCATAAAGTCTATAAATTAAAGGCTATGATTCATAGCCACTTACAGTTTACCGTGAGGTGCAACACCATATGACTTTGATTAACCTCGAGTTAAATAACTGATATATTGTCCCTCGTTGGCGCCCCTAGCTCAACTCATAATTCCTGGCTACTGGCCTGCAGGTAACTTTCGAAACTATACTGGGATATGGTGGAAGTTACTACACGATATATTAACTGAAAAATACAAGTAAAAAATATAGTCAAATATTTCTCAAAAAAACAACTCCATTCCATACATTTGAAAAATGAACTTCCAGTCTGTATTTTGTTGTGGATAAACAAGGGTATTAACATAACAGTTTTAAGTTTATACAAGCCCCGTCACGTATACCCACTCTATAGCTCAACTTGTGTCCCATGTTTAAACTCAGGTCCTGTTATTAGCTGGTTGATGGACATATTCTCTTACCAGTTCCTTGGCACCGCAGGAAGTGTTCTCGTCGGGGCCGGATTTATATACCAAGGATATTTCGCCAACTCAACCTGGAAATTACTTACAGCGAACGTTGCGTCTGGTAGGTTGGCAAGGGTTTATCGGGGAAAATGACCCGATTTGAAATAGTAAACAAATGTAACAATATATTTGTAGACAATTTCGCTTCCCGCCTTTTTATGGTGAATACTCGTGGAACCATGACAATTTTGTATATCTTACACTAAAACCGGTAAAAATTGTGACCTTTCTGGACATTTGTTGGGACTGCCAAAATTATAAGAATGATAATAGTCCTCTTTTTGGCCTTAAGCCATTCAAGAGACCAACCACTATGTATGTAATCACCACCAATCCGATTGAAAAGGATTAGTAAATATACATTTTGTTCGTACGGTATCGTACACGTGTATAGTTTGGTTATTATGATGGTTACCACCTTTTGCAGGGGCTGCCAAAAATGAAAATGAAAATAATTTTGTGCTTTATTCCATTCAAGGGACCAATCAGTTGTATGTATACTCACCAGAGATGCTGCTTGAAAAGACTATTCAATATTCATGTTTGTTCACCCTGTTTTTGGTTTACAGGTGTAGGTTTTGGTGCAATAAATATGGTTACCGCAGTACATCTAGCGGAAACTTGCAGAGAAAGCTTTGGGATATTATTCGCAGTCAGTAGTGTTATTTCTAGTATATCTACGATGATACTACCGTTGTTATTAGAATACTGCGTTCGAATGTATGGTCTCTCAGCAGCCATAGCTCTCCTTGGAGCACTCACGTGGAATTGTGTTCCATGCGGACTATTGCTTTTCGATAAAAATGATTCTCGCATTTGGAGAAGAGCAGCTAGCGAACGATACGAGGAACCGTTTCAGGAGAACTACGCTGAATTAAGAAATTGCTCTTCATTTGAGCAAGAACCTGGCATCTCATCAACGGAAACAGAGAATGATTATAACTGGAGACAAAAAAACATCTTATTTGTCCACCCTTCGTTGTTGTTTTCGATTCTAACAAGAGCTTTTAATACGATT
>KN884488.1:22654-38676 GCA_000934455.1 Apostichopus parvimensis
TATAGCAAAAAACGGGCCTTATCGCCTATATTCTCCATTCTACCGTATATAAGAGATCAAAGAAAATAACAATGATGATAAAGTCATTATCAAACAGTTGATATTTCCTATCCTTTAGTTACAATGGGACACCAACCATATAAATACGCGGCGGTTGTAATAACCTTGATCATTGCGGTAACTGCGTTTTACGGGAGACAATGGCAACGAATTACTCTACCACGGCATTTACGGTTTCGAACAATAATTGGTTCCAGGATGATGGTACATAACGTAAATACCCCATCATCAAGGATTCTGTATGCGAAAAACGGCCCTGACATCACAGATTATCCTGCTATAGCCGTGGACGAAAGGTTTTCTACGCTTACAGAAACAAAAGACGAACCATCTCAGCAGCGACTAGGAATTGGCGTTGGAAATGTTACAGAATCATCATTAGCGACTAAAGGAGTCAAAGGACAATATGATTGCGTGAAGCAGATACAACTGTGGAGTAAGTTCGGCTTCGCCTCCCCCGAGAAGGAATATGAATGTCCTAACATTAATTGTAAAGCCCGTTACATATGCAGTACTTCCTATCAAATGTTAGCTACGAGCCACGCAGTCATAGTACATCACAAGTCAAAGTGGATCTGGGAAGATGTAATAAGGTAAGACAACCATGTATGTGTACAAAAGTTCATGAACATAAACTCTAATCAGAGGTAAGTTATGAGCCACGCAGCCATACCACATTATATATAGAGGCAAGTGAAGTTATGAAGATATAGCAAGGTAAGAACAATCAAGTAAGTTTTCATATGTACATGTATGCTTCGGTAACTCTAATCAGAGGTAAGTTACGAGCCACGCAGTCATACCACATCATAGAGGCAATTGGAGTTAGGAGGATAAAGCAAGGTACGAATAATCAAGTAAGTTGTCAAATGTATACATGAAGGCCTCGTTAACTCTAATCAGAGGTAAGTTATAAGACCACGCAGTCATACCACATTATAGAGGCAATTGAAGTTAGGAGGGTATCGCAATGTAGGAACGTCAAAAATAATTGGTACCGCAGTACTGCTTATCAGAGGTTTGCTATACTAGAGCCATGCAGCCATATACTACTTCACATGGGAAATTGGAACTGAACTCGAGGGTATGTCAAGGCAAGTTCAAGTAAGTATGCTCCCTTAGTACGTAAACGGTATCTCATATCACAGGTTAGCAACTGTACAACCACACAGTCTTACTGTACCACAAAGGGAAATGGTGGTGGGGCTATAGCAAGGTAAGAAAAATCCAAGTAGCGTTGAAATTCCCGGTGCGGGAGGTCTCCAGTTTGTTCCTTTCTCAGTCATTTACCAATCCCCCGGCCAATAACAGATCATGGTAATTGAAATGTCCCACTACATCGTTTATATCTTAATATCGTTATATTGTAATACTAAACAGTCACATGTTACAACTATATTTGGAGCTATCCTTCAAGATATTGTATGTACCTGGAACTCTGTACAAGGAACTAAAGTTTAGTTATTAAATCATGAATTATAAATAATAACTTACTATTGCGCTTCAATGTTCAAATACCCTACTATCACATAAATAAACGTCACAAAGCAAGTGTTATTTTTTTCTCGGGCAAAAGACTCGACGAAATCCGAATTAACGCAACATTTTCTATTCGTAAATAGGAATCGGCTAGATGGTCAAATATGGATTTACATGACCAGAGAGAGCCCTATACATTCCCGACCAAAGTGGTCAAATGATCCTACAAACATAGCTTTCAACTGGTCTATGACGTTCCGTACGGCTTCAGAAATTACCATCCCGTACGGAAGGTATTTTGAAATGGCACCTGAAAACTTCCAAAGTGGCAATCGAAACTGGGCGGCTGAAAAAACTAGACTAATAGCCTGGATGGCATCAAACTGTTACACCTCCTCTTGGCCTAGATCCAAGTTTGTGAAGAATCTGCAGAAATTCCTTCAAGTGGATACATACGGTAAATGTGGAAATTTAAAATGTCCTAAAAACAATGTAGCGGAATGCGACCGTTTACTGAGCAGTCACAAATTTTACTTAGCACTCGAAAACAGTGAATGTGAAGATTATATCACTGAGAAATTTTGGAATAATGGACTGAGTAAAAACATAGTTCCGATTGTCTATGGAACAACACGAAAAGATTACGAAAAAGTAGCACCTCCTCATTCTTTTATTCATGTCAGTGATTTTAAAAATATGACAGATCTGGCGGATTACATCAAATATCTGGATCAGAATGATACCGCATATAATGAATATTTTGAATGGAAGAAATATGGATTTGTCGAACATTATAACAGATACCAATTGCATTCTGCTAAAGACTTTTTCTGCGGAATCGCAAAGAAGTTAATGCAAGTAGATGATCTAGTTTTAAGATCAGGCAAACCCCAGTTGGAAATTTTGGATGTTAAAAATTGGTGGAAGGCTTCATGTCATCATCGTCAATCCATTTGGTCGTCATAACTGTAAAAAAAAAAAAGAACAAGAGATATTAAAAGCACAAAGGATTTTTAATCTATTATTTTAATGATAAAATGCATAAACGTATCTGCCTATGTTCAGTGAATCGATAATGTATGAAAATTTCATCGAATATATAATAAGATACATTTTGCTTAGGTTCGTTAGACCTAAACTATACCCATGGGAACGATCCTCCGGGGTTAGGTTAGTTCACTTTGGATTTTCTACAGATTTCTTACGATCACTCATATCCCTAACCTTTGGAGAACAACAAATCATGGCAGAATCATTATCATTATTTACACGTAAAGTTTAATAAGATATGTTCTTGTTTTATATGTTTTATATGTTCTCATCTCTTTGTAAGTAATGTTCTTATTCGACGAACAAACGGTGAGATTCAACAAGTCTTATCTTATTAGTTAGGCTGCAACCTTAGTCATTTTGGACCTTCCGCACGTTTTCTTGTACACGTTACTCGAACCTGCATACGGAACGTTTATCACTTCAGCGGCCATCCGGTCATCATCATTTAACGGAGATATAAAAAACTAAAAATCAAGTGTTCCTCTGTTTATAGATCCATGGTTCCTGGCAACGTTGTGAGTTACCCTGTAAAGGAGTGTAGGGAAAGTATCATTGGTAATTTCCAAGTCATGTACTTCAGGTATTACGTAAACTATTCTTCAGGCGTATACTTCAGCGGTAATACTAAACTGGGGTGTGAGTTGTGAGTAAGGTTGTGGGTATATGCATAACAAAATACCAAAGACTGTTGCTAGCGCCGCATTCAGGTTATATCGCTGTCTTTAATGGTACAAGAATCAATGTGAAGACGCTTGAGCAATCTAGGAAAGTTGCTCAGCTGGTAATCGGTGTTCACTTACCTTCGTTAGAGTGCTTGTATAATGAGAGGGTCTGCAATAAAGTGAAACATATCATGCAAAACCCAACACACCCTTTGTTTGAGCACTACATTTACAACCGCTCTGGACTGCGTTTATGCCCACAACGTACACTTAGGGCCCGCTACAGATACTTATTTGTGCCTAATTCTATCCATATATGTAATTCACAAGTGAGAAGATAAGTTTCTTATTTGTAGGACTTGCTGTATATATGTTTGTATTACTGTATGTGTATCGCAGTCTATTGATACTTATACTATATTGCCTTTTTGTTTTCGTTTACGACCTGTGTAAGCCGAATTTCCGATTGTGGACAATAAATTCAATACAATTCAATTCAATTTAATAACTCTATCAAAAGATTTGTCCCACAATACTTCGAACAATATGCCCATCCAATTTAGAAATAAAAGCAGAATAAAAGTAGTTTATGATCTTAAAGTAGTATTGGCCTTTAATGTTTCATGGGTGTGTTACTAGTACATGGTCCTCAAATTTCCATGTATTTTCAATTTGCATATAGGGTTCCGCTTAACAAAAGATTACGTCATGGGAGCTGCAATTACAGTAGTAATAAGGCTCCTGCTAATTGTTATCTTTAAGTAAGTTTATTTTGAGTTAGTTCTGTTTATATATGGGCAAGTACATATGGCCAAAAAGAAATTTTGGGATCCGCTGCATAACCTCAAAATTAAAGCATTTGATAAAAGAAAATAAATAGGCCTACATGAAAACAGACACTGAAGTATAGCTGTCCACACTTCAACAATCATATTAAGAACTGTGGTTTCCGCTTCTGGTGTCAAAGTTATGTCTGTTGAGATACACCACTGCATGTGCACCATGCAATTAATCAACTAGGACAAATGTATATGTTCATTTTTTATGTGATAACGTGGTAGTTCCCCTCCCCCCTTCCCCTCCCCTCTCCCAAACAAAATTCAACTTGCTAAAGTCTCTGATATTTAGTTAATTTAGATTCAGCTCTTTGACATATTTAATTTGAGTTGATTATTACATCGAATCATATCCTAAATTTGAGTAAATAGCTAATGGTCATTATACCTAAGTGACAGACAATCATTAAGAAACAATTATTTGTATTCAATAGTTGCTGAATCATTATAATATATCATTTAGTTAAAATATTCTTGACAACTTTGAGACACAATGTATTTGTCTTGCAGACAGTAATCAGTAATTCAATTACCTCTCAGTGCATGCTTGTGACAACGTGAAACTTGCAACCTCTTTGTTGATACTTTTACCAGAGAATTTGGTAAACGCATACATCTAAAAAGCATTTGGACCCTCAAAATGATCTGCATCGTTTCAGATGTAACTGAAGCAAGTCATTCTTGTGTGTCAGTCACGTAACGATGACACAATCAAACATGTTTTGTTATTGCAGGGACACAACCACACCCGAGCACTCCCAAGTCTTTATCACCTGGAAGTTCTCCAGGAGAATAGCTAGATAGGTAGTCCTTATAAACAAAAGTTACCATGCTTACAAACTCTATTCGGAGCTTCTTCTTCTTATTATTACTTTTGTGGTGACTGTTGAATAAGCCCCCCCCCCCTCCCCTCCTCCTCCAGGACTTTCCAACAAGGATCCCCATACACCACAATTCCTTGCCACCACCGGTAGTTATTACTTTATCGGGCATTGACTAAGAGGAACTGAAGGTATTCACTACGTTACTATTGGTATAATGAAATGCACCCGGGACCGAGAGCCTATCAGTGCTGCATACGAACGTACCTATGAGTGCAGCGTACATCATTACCATTGTTACGATATTCATACGCCTAACTATACACCTCTTTGCTAGAAAATGGCATAAGAGTAGATGATATCAGGTATTGACGTGTCTATCAGAACCACAAGAATCGAAGACAGACCAAAAACACTAATCCCCAATATATCTAAAAGCCTTTTACAACATACAATAAACGAGCCAACTACATGTACCATATACAAAGAGAAATTTACCCTTGAACCAAGACCGACTGCAACCAAAATGGAACACTGCAGTTCCCGGGGTATCTTTGGGTGGACATTTTCAACCTGAAAAGATTATTCCTGCAGAGCCAACAATCCAGCATGTACATAAGGTTTTAAGCGCTTCAAGTCTAGGCGAGAGGTGGGTGGTTGAAAAACATATTCACTTAATAAGCTGATAACTCCACATCCGTGAGGAATTACTTGCTCTCATATATAATCTGGTTAAGATCACAAAACATTTTTCTTACCTCCCCAACCCATCTCTTTTCTCTTTCTCTTAATGACAGACAATCTTTGATTGACTCACTGGTTAAAACTTCGAATTTATTCTTTGGCATTTACTAATAAACGATGGATTTAATGATCGTGTTTAACAACCTTTGACATACTTTTCAGAATAATTGTTGACCAAAAGAACAAGAAAGGAAAACAAAGAAAGAAAGAACAAGCTGATTGCCCTGACTGTTGGTATGCATAAAACAAATGTCTCTTACCGCCCCCACCCCCTCCCCCACAAACACCCATTGCTGCCGCTACTGGTGACGACAAGTACTAATATTGTAGTGGCTTCCTGTAAATGCGGGTACGAGGTTGGGGTGGCCGTGCCCCCCTCCCTCTGCCCTTAAATTTACATATAGTATGCACTACACAGGGCACCGCTTGTTTGCTTGCCATCTGCTTGCCCCTTCCCAACTCTAAAAATTCTAGTGACGCCACAGATCCTCGCGTGTACCGTAATTACGTTGTTGAACACAACACAATTGCCATATAGAAATAGTCAATAAAGAATTCCCGCTCCCCCTTTTTGAGGGGGAGAGGGAGTGGGAGGGTTTGCATCGCTCTTTAAAACAAATTACATTCTTTAAAAGTTACAATCGATTGATTGTTTTTCTGTCCTTTGCTTTCGGCCGTGCTATTATATTCATTTAGTCTGCAAACTGTAACGTTAAAATTGGATTAGTTACTGCATAGTGGCTGAGAAGCAACGATAGGTCCACTATGCTGACGCATATTGTATATACATTCCTACAATACAGAGAGCTGGACAAAATTACAAATTTCCACAACTGAGTTATTTTCTCTTTCATATTAATATTAACATATATGCCAAATTAACTTCAATAGCTAGACTACCATTAATTATTCCATTGATATCATATTGAGGTGAGGTGCACTTTCATCCCATATTGTATCAACTATATTGTGCTGCTCGTTATTAGATAAGCAGTTTGCTGAGAGTTTTGCTTTATTTTAACTTATAAATTACACAAAGTATATTTTGTAGTTTGTGTCAGACTCCTTTTCTGTCTAATTTGGTTAACGTTTATTCTTTGTTAGAATCCTGTAAAATCTTTGTCTCACACATTCCGTTATTACTACATATATCATACTATGAAACGTTAACAAGTTAACTATAAGCATGGTAACTTGTACATGGAGCTGTCACAATCATAAGAAGTGCAATAGTTGGCAAGAAGACCTAAACATACCATCATGTGTACTGTACAGAAATTATTCACATTTGTTCACATACCTGCTTCAACAGGTAGAATCTTCTTCACAGATTCGTAGCATTATAATACACTATCATGGCTTCTCACGTCAAGGCCAAGGGTAGAAAGCCTCTTGGAGGTGGTTCTCTCCAAACTTTTCTCCCCATCTGATGTAAAGCAACAAGCTATGACATGCATCCCTTTCTTGTCTAATTGCTTGGCTAGTAAGTTTACCAAAGCTGGCGTCACAACCAGTTATCAACCATTATAGTTTCTTGCCAATGAGCAAAGCGACAATTGCTAAGACGGCAATCGTAATAGCAGTCATTGTAATTCCAACGGTAATAAAAGCAGTGTAATTCTAAATGACAATTTGGGGGCATTAAAAGATTTCAGTCCAACAGACAGCACCAAGCAAACATTTATACACACCCTCCATGTTCTATAACTTCTTTCTGTGAACTGCATATGCATAGGGATCTGGCATACAACGTTCACATGACAGCATAGCCAATGTGCATGTTTGAATGTGTCATGCAACACGTTTCCTTACTGTCATTCAGGTAGAATTTACACCAGGTAAACATTTTTACAATTATCCCTAATAATCAATGGAAACGAATGCCACAGTAACTAGAAGTGAATGTACTGTACATGGTTATCATCATTCGCTAACAATTTCACATTTACCTTTTTTAAATTACCTGTCATAGACTTTATAACCCATCAAAATAATCCTCAAAATATTTCTGTCGTCAATCAATGCGTGATAAATTAGTCAATGAATCGTTTCACTTTAGAAAAATGCTTTGAAGTTGAAAGTTGAACTATAAACATTGGTTTCCGTCAATAGAATTTCTCTAGCCTACTGTGTGTCATGCCAACGTAACTTTCTGTAAGAACTGCACTAAGTGCTCTACTGTAACTTTAACGTTAGTTTGGGCCTTAGTTGAATGCAACTTCGGGGTTACTGCCGCTCATGGCCAAGATATCATAAAGTAGTGTACGTACCTGGGTATTCGATTATCAGCTATTTACAAAATACTCCGGTTTCTGAAGGCGGAAAACAACACCTGCAGCATTGAAATGTAACCAAAGGGATGAATAATACGTTAGTAGTATTTAGAGCACGCAAGGGTTGGTACCTTACTGTGCAGTGAGACCCGATTAGATACAGCGATCACGTATACGCCGACGATAAGGACACAAACATCTATAGTGCTGATTGGAACGTACATATTAACCCCCCTCCCCTCTCCCCTCCCTTTCCCTCCCCTCCCCTCCACCTACCCCCTTCCCTTCCCCTCCCCTCCCCCTCCCCACCAAATCCACTTTTCATTTCAAGGTTTCATAGTAACCTTGAAATGAGGATCACACTGTCTTCTTATGAACTCATTCTCTTGGATGGTCGTGAACGGATGGAATCATTTGTCTCGCCGCTGTAGCAGTACAAACTGTCGCAAATATCCCATATTCAGTACACACTGTCCTAGTCCCACTGGGACAATTTATACTGGATTAACCAGTACATTTGGTCTCCCCGGACCTATTGTACAAGGCCATATGGTACAGACTGTCTCCAGGACAGTATATGCTATGGTTAAACGAAGGGGGTATATTATTTGACGGTCGAATATTTGTTGTAAATTGTGTCCCCTTGAACACAATTTCCGCCCTAGCAGGTACGTTAGAGAAGCAAACATTTAATTAGTAATGGACTCTGGCAGTATCCGTATTATTAGGAAATTTGTCACGTTTCGGCTTCCGTATATTTAGCAGTAAGTCGATCGATCGTGCCGTGCGACAACTAAAAATGGGAAAGTTAGCAGAAAACGCGAGACAAATTGCCGATATTCTAAGATATGAGAGCTATCCAAATGGTTTCACAAAAAGCAGAGAAGGATCTTACGGAGACAAATCGAGGCAGCTCATACTGTAGCATCGAAGGTAATGTATGTAACTTACAATATACACACTATGCCTGTGCTTGTTAAATGGCGAACAGTCATATAACCAGGCCTCTAGACCTGATTGGTGCACAAATCATGATATTCTTTTACCACGTTTGGTTTGTTGTAAAAACTCATTCGCAAAAGTCAAGCAATTGCTTATGCAAAATTATAATCAGTCGTATGCTTGAGCAAATTTGTGAGTGTATGAACAAAGTTATTAGCGCCTAGTTCATTTCGTTTTGTTTGCCCAATTGTTATAACAAATTTTTGTGAAATTTATCATAAATGTCCACCTTTCATCGCTTCTGCCTATCATAGAAGTTAACAAGCATAACCAAATCATATCACTAAAACTTACAGAGATAGTCTGGTCTGCAGCATGGGACAATATAAAATGCAATTCATGGACTATAGCCTAGCCTACTTCTAGAGGAAAGTGGCACTAATACTGTACGTAACAAATTCAAGTTCATTAATTTTTGTTGGTAAGATATTGATGGCCTTATAGTATGTTTTAGGTGTGCCATATTCACTACATGCCAAACCTCACTGCAGAAGAAAACTTCATAAACATCTAGACCCCAATAGTGGCCATGCAATATGTACAATAATGGAAATATTCCATTTCAAACACTGATATAGAGTTGTAATTCAATTTTAGTGGCACTTCAGCTAGAATGATCAATTCTGCAGCCCATATATTTGTGTTTTTTTTTAAGGGGTGGGGGGGGGGGCAAAAAACATGATATCTCCTTGATCATGAATTTTCTTATCTCTTTGATGGTGCTCATCTTGGCATATATAGATAAACCAGACAACAGACTATTACTAGATTATGTTGGAAAACTATCAACGTCGATGTAACAAGGTATATTCAACAGGATGTCAAGCGTCATTGTCCTGTAGACCTACGAACAAGTCTCCATTGCATTCCTGTAACTGGATTATGAAAACATGTAAATTCTCAAGCCGTTCTAATGGTACAGGTTGTCCGCGGCATGCAGTGAATGTTTACTTTAGTTAAAGTCACTCTGTCTGGACAAATTAAACATTTACAAGTTTAAAGCTAGTCTGAATAGGCCCTAAATTATGGCCACTTTAATTGTTAGAAATTGTCAAAAAGTACTTTCCTGGGAGTAATAACCCATTAAATTGTACTCAGACATTTTAAATGATGACACTAGCTGATTGAATGTCCCAGTGAGGTAAATTTCCTCCAGGTATAGTAATAAACATACTTTAAGAATTTTGACCAAAGTGAAAATCTGGCATATTAAGGGCCAATACAGCATACCTTTAAGCCACACTTTGGAATAACTGCAGAGCAACCATCAATATAGGCATATAATTGTAAGTTGGAAAAAGTGGGCGTACCAATTTTCTGGTTTAGTGGTTTAAGCGATTGTAAATATATGGTACAGTTTGGTTTAAGTTACATTTTCATGTATGCAAGGTAAAAATAATTGGCCTAAATCCACCAACACCCTGTTTCGAACAGATATCTCACTATTTGTTTTATCTAGATCTGTGTACAGAATGAAGCAGTGGAATAGAACAACAGTCAAGGCAAAGCCTGTAACTTGTAAATATTTTTGAAATTAGAACCTAAATGCTGTCTTCTTTCTTAACGGGATGGTGTTGATCTTAATGGTCCTCTGCCAGTGACAGCTGCCAAGCGACTACACATAATAGCACTGTGAGACTTCTATTCAAAGTGGCCTGAGACTAAGGTAATGCCTGACCAGACTGCAGTGTCGGCTTCTAATTTCATTACTGATGTGATGATGAGGTAAACATATCTAAAACATTTAATAATTTTCTGTAGTTAGTGCCAATAATGAATGGCATCATATCTGTTATTTGTACCATGCAAATATTTGATAGTGCGTGGCAGAATGGTCGACACTGCTGTGTTTGAGTATAACTATTTCCAAGTACAAATTGTTTAAAGAAGAGTGACAGTAGTATCTCAGTCTAATTAAGTAATACCTCCCTGCTTGAAGGATGCTCTAGAAAGCATCGACGATATTAAGTTGCCTCAGAGCTGCCAAGGGAGAGTCATCAATGAATTACAAGACTGTATTTCAAGCATATGCGATCATTATATTTAGAGAGTCGTTCACATGAATATTAAATAGACGACCAGGCACGAACTGACATCACTATTATCACTTAGGAAATGTATAATTAAATATTGCTATCATCAAAATGTTTCCAAAGAATCCAGTTAAAATGTTAATACCGGTGTCAGTCAGCTACACATTAGCCTAAGATGTATGAAATTTCGGAACTACAGGTTTTAAACATTATATTTGGCCTTCACTAATGGCAAAGCAATGCACAGCTGATACTTCTTATCATCATCACCTCTGTACTGTAATTTGGCAGCAACATACATAGGAACAAATATGGATAACAAGTTGTATTAATAGCCGAAATATTGTAAATGCACGTTCTTTATGAAGGAAAACGTTTATGGAAGCCCCTAGGAGACATCCAACTTTCTTAAACATCTATAGGAGATTTGCAACAATCAATAAAATTGAACATGAACATATGATTTAGTCAAAATAAATTATTTCGTCTTTTATAGAGGTTGGCATCAGGTAAGGGGGTAAGACGTTGATGAATGTATCCAAATTCAAGAGCAGGGGGACATGGGGGGGGGGGGTTCTCGCCGAAATAAATATAACATGACAACAACTGATATTTACTCAAATCAAATTGAGTGGGAGAAACATATAGGTACTGTAGAGGTGAAATCAGAGTTTTAGTTAGGGTATATTCATCCTATAGATAACCCCAACATCCTATATTTTGCTTTAAACATAAGCAATTCAGGCAACATATGCCAAGAAGGTTTCCAGTAGTCATACTGCAGTCCAATCCCGCCACTTATTCTGTTATGTAATACTCAGTGTACAAAAGGATGACGGTAGCGCCATGTAGATAAATTAAAGAGATAGTCCGAACAAACCAGCTCGTCCCATTCATGGAACACACTCTATTTACAGCATACATACAGTTACCATGGGCTGACTTCCAGAATGTGGTGAAATTTACCTCGCTAAGGCTAAAATCTTGACGTGTGTATAGCCTACTTGCCATCAATAACAATCTGTCCATGCCGATATTGTCATTCACAATCATCCCCTCGTCCAGACTCAGAATTACTTTGGATCGCCCATCCCCGACCATCTGGATAGCTATTGATAATGAGGCCTGAATCACTAACCAATTTCTATTGTCAAGGGGCAACGAGTGCAAACGGTTATTTTCCGAAACGTGATACAACATCAAAGTCACGAAATTCCGGGCTTTCCGACACAAACTGAGAAAAGGCGGGGTAGGGTAGATGCATGGTCACAGCAAGAAAAAAACTATAAAATTCAAAGCTATTCCAATTCAACGTTGGCTAAGTAAGTCAACTTTATTGAATCCCAGAAGGTAATAACATATCTGCGGAGAGCAATACAATGAATGTTACAAAATACAAAGAACATTGATAATATACAACAGTTATATCATGCAGTCTATACAAAATATGCACTAACTAGCTCCAACAGCGCAACAAAGTGGAACGGCCATCCCGACCTCGTGAAGTCCTTGTTGTGAACACTAATGGCAGTGCCTATAAACGAAAAACGATGTATATTTGTGTGTGACGTCAGCGAGCTCAATCTACCGCTACGAGCAATGATACGGCTGGTTAGATGATAATGCAATTGGTGACTGTGATTTTTCTACATGGACAGCAGCTTGTCTCGTACACAATTCTCGTAGACCGAGGCCACTGACGGTAGACTGTTCCTAATAATTTTACCAGCACGTTTAATAACATCATCCAGAACCTATATGCTGTTTTGTCCCGCATTACCTCCCCAGCAAGTAATTCAATAGGTCCATAATAATACGGACATAAGGGGAAGAACATCTCAAAATGTGGTCTTTTTTCTCAAATTTGTTACTTACAAAAAAATAACAAATAGCAAAACGTTTGAGATGAAAAGTATAATTGTGACCTTAAAAGTCAAAATTTTGAGATTTGTTCCTTCATATGTGGCCCTATTAAGCCACCCTACAATTCCACTTGTTTCAAAGATTGATTCTAAAACATGGAACTATAAAATCAGAGTATTGTCATATTTTCTGCATTGCTTCGTACGTTAAAGAAGTAGATTTTTACATTCCTCCTTTAATTTGTTAATTAGAGCACCGAAACGGGTTTCTTAAAGGGGGGGGGGGGTGGCAAGACAGCCTGAGGCCAGAAAAAAAAGTTGTCAAAATTCACCAACTTTACAAGTTAAAAAAGGTCCATTTGAAAAACCATTGCTTTGAAAATTATTGGGGACCATCCCCGGACCCCACCCCGATGTCGATGGTTCTGGGCATGTTATTTCAAAGTCTAGAACACATATGCCTGGTTTCATTACAATTTCTGTTCATGGAGTTATTTAGTTCAATGTTGTTTTGCTTTGTTTCCATATCCTCGGAACTAGACCAAAATATGAAGAAAACATCTTTTAACTTATCCTACTCTAAAGTTGTGTTATCGTTTTCCCCTACAAGAATACCATTAGTAATATTACAGTCACGAAACTACGACCGCCCTGTCCCCAGTACAAACCAAAGTATGGCATAAAGGTTAGAAAGAACATGCTTGTCGCATCGACACACAGTACCTGAAATGTAAAAATGTGCATTAACGACGGATCCTGCAGTATGGGGAGTAAATCCATATACTGACATTGCAAGATGGAAACCTTGGACAGAACTCATATTTGGTTTGTAGATGTACCATATCTAATTAAAGCTTTAGGCTTTAGGGATCACAAACGATTTCGAGTTGGTAAGCATCATGTTTGATCTCTAGAGTAGGCCTATTGCAAATATGTATGCATTGTATGTATTTTAAATCCTCCTGCAAGCAGGAACTCGCGATGAAGCTTCATTGGCTTATCAAAGCCGCAAACTAAGTCAGTCTCATAGATTCATACATATTTAACGTCCATGATTATGAATTGTCAACAACTCTGTAACTGGACGACATACATTAATCTTGGAGTGACTCGAACTGGGGACCTTATATGTGACCAAATATGTGACCAAAGCAGAAGTAGTATTGTTCGATACAGGTGACAAACGCCTAAGGTGAAATTACGACCTTCCTTACCGGTTTCGAAACTCTGGACATACAATCAGCGTCCATAGCCTAGTCGTTAGGGTGTCCGCATATAAAGCGGGTGGCCCGGGTTCGAATCCCGGTGGAGGCTGGAAGTTTTTTCACTGTTCTAAATTTTCCAACTCATTACGTTTTCAGTTTTCAAAAAAAAAAAAAAAAAAAAATATATAAATATATTATTTATATATTATATTATAACCACTAGTACTAGCTGGTCATTGTTATACACACATAGATGCAAATGAAATACTGCAGTTGCAAAAGAGATTCCTTAATTAGTTCACCTAAGAGTTTTATTTTGATCGACCCCCTGACACACACATACAATGAATATCTTCTTGTTTAAAGCAAATCAAATGAAGCCAATGCTTTGATTGGTTGCTGCTATTCGTCATATGGTAGATTCTTTGGCATAAACGGGGTGTTATTATATACGAACATTAAGTGGAAATATATCTGATTATTAATTCGAATTTATACCCACATGAAAGGGAATTTATATTGGTATTAAATAAAATATACGCTATATTAAATCAAATATATCTCAGTATTAAAACCACAATAGAAAATTCACAGTTATAGTTGGAAATATTTTGTTCCTAACTGGTAATGTGGTTGATGAAATGTAATTTTGGTTGGTTTAATACCAAACACTTTTCCACTTTTAGAAAGTAGATAACAATAACTGGTCTGTGATGTCATAATAGCAAATGCTATCCAACAGCTTTTGTTATCCTTTTACAACTGTGAAATGTGATCAGTTTGGAATGTCAAATTAACTGTCAATGTTCTCTGTATTTTGCATTTCTTCAAAATGATTTTTTTTTATAGAAATATGCTTACATCCATGCATACAAGACTGAGATATTTAAAGAGAAAAACAACCAGGACGCAAAAATGCATTGAGGTTTCGATGAGTCAAAGTTTGATGAATACCCGTAATAGACTGATAGTATTAAAATTATTGACATGTTTATCAATGGGCAACTTCTTGCATCTACATGTCAAGTAGTGAGATCCATCCGTGTAACCCTTTTTGAAATATCATGTTAACAAACTTTTTACAATTGACCTCTACTGACACCAAATGACCTTTGACCTCTCCCCCCCCCCAACAAAAAAAAAAAAGATTTTTCTACTGTATATGAAACATCCATATGCCAATTATGAATTTATGATACACGAAAGTTTCCCTACTTGAGATATCATGTTTCCAAGGATTTCAATTTGACCCTATTGACTTCAAATGACCTTTGACCTCCACAAAACACAAGAGAGTTGTCCTACTCAATATAAGACATCTACATGATAAGTATGAGATCCACCAATGTTTCCTTCTCCAGATATTGTGTTTACAAGATATTCATGTTTTGACCTCTGGTGACCTCAAATGAACTTTGACCTCCACAAAAAACCAAAAGAGTTCTTTTTAGCAACATGGGATATCCATATGCTTAGTATGAGGATCATCAAAGTTACCTTTCTTGAGATATCGTGTTTACAAGCTCAGCATCACAAACAGACAAGCATACACGCACCCATACAAGCCACTGCATAGGCTTCTCATCTCATCCAACCCAACAATCTTTTCGGCTCAACTGCTATGAGGACATTATTTATCTTTTAACACAAATCGCTATGAGGATTCAATTTTTGACATAAGGATGCATAAACTTTCCAGCAAAATTAGAGCACACAACTTCACTTCAACTTCACCCTTTCATAAGTAGCCAATCTTGATGAGAATTGCCGAACTTTACATGAAAGTGTTGATATACAAACTGTAACATCATCCTAAATGGCAAAGAATTTTCAAAGGTATCTAGAAGATTGCAAACTATTGCACTTTGTAAGACACCATGTTTATGAATTCTCCAAATTTCCATAACTGTTACCCTCAAATGGCTTTGACCTCCATAGAACAACCAAGAACAATAAACATTGAATGTATTGAATCTGTCACTCTTACAATTG
>KN884488.1:71405-82138 GCA_000934455.1 Apostichopus parvimensis
GGGGGGTTTTGTCCGGGGGGATTTTGTCCGGGGGGATTTTGTCCGGGGGGATTTTGTCCGGGGGGATTTTGTCCTAGAACCAGATTTTTCAACTTACCTTCCCGTACAAGATGGCGCTTGCTACAGTTCCTGATATGGATTGTCGGTGTACTTCCTTGTCTGGTTGTAATGATACAGTACCTTTGTAGCTTCCAATGCGCTCATTAAACTTTAAACTTCCGTTTTCAATCGTGTGATAGACCTATCTGTAGCCTTTGAACTCAGATTAATATTATCGCACTTCACGAAAACTTGAAAGAACTTCCCAGAAAACTCATAGTCAGGGGGCGGCGATTTGTTTCAAATATTGGGTGGGGGGGGGGGGACATTTGCTTGGGTGCAGGCGAATTACTATCTAAGCGGAGCGCCATCATTGGTTGGCGCGCAGCGTACAAGAAAATATCTGGTTTTGATAGCCCCCAGATCACCGGAAATGGCACTTCTCGGGCTTGAAAATGACCAACCAGATGTACATTTTTGCCTGAGAACCAAGCTTTTCCCAATAGTTTTTTTCATTCATAACCTTTTTCAAGATTGTCACCAGTCACACACCATGTTCGACCTCATCGCATCTCCTGTGGATCATTGCTTTTGTAGGTAATTCTACGTAACGCCCCACAATACCCGTCAGCCCCACTTTTCAAGGTTTTAAGCCCACAATTTGTTCAGAATTTGAATAATAAATTCACTTCAAAACATTGCACGAATGGAAACCATTCATTATTTGTATAAGTATTAGATACTATACAAATAATGAATGGTTATGAGTGCAATAGTGCAAATATTGCATGAGTTGAAAGATGGAATGTTCCATTCAACGAGGCGCAGCCGAGTTGAATGGAACAA
The DNA here is from genome assembly GCA_000934455.1 of Apostichopus parvimensis. Lineage (NCBI taxonomy): Eukaryota > Metazoa > Echinodermata > Holothuroidea > Aspidochirotida > Stichopodidae > Apostichopus > Apostichopus parvimensis. The sequence continues at coordinate 72,291 of KN884488.1, forward strand.
ATTACATCTTTCAACGAGCAATTGACCAATCAAATGGCCGGAATATAATTAGGTGTTGTATAATACCGTATATTCCCCACCTAAATTTTGGGGGGACATGTCCCCCCGTCCCCCCCCCCTCCATGATCGCCGCCCATGTATATATATATATATATATATTTTTAATATGGTTGCTACAGCCCTATTTTCCTTTTTCATCGGCAAACCAAATTTCATTACGGATGCGGTCCGTCTAGCTATTCATTTCGAAAAAAAAGTTTAAACTACTTTCGGTCATATATAGTAACAAATTGTGACACGGTTAGACAGGCGCCTTACGAGGGATTTGCCAAGGGAGGGGCGAAGCTTGTAGGCAAACTATCTAAGCGTAGCGCTACCATAAGTTGGCGCGAAGCGCAAAAGAAAATTTTGGCCGAAAATGCCTCCCAGATTGCTGGAAATGGCACTTCCCAGGCCTTGTAAGTTGCATCTAAGCATTTTCTATTTTGAAATTACTAGCGATATCATAAAATAATACAAAAATATGCTAAACAAAAACTATGCCACCAAATATTGGGGGGGGGGGGGATATTAGATACTATATCCCCCACCTAAAATATTGGGGGGACATGTCCCCCGTCCCCCCCCCCATGATCGCCGCCCATGCTCATAGTAAAGATAGGCATCAATATGTTAGGTATGCGTTGCCTATGATATTCTATGTTTACTATACACTAATTAAACCAGCAGTAGGACTACCGTTTAACACATAATGTACAAACAAATGCATGAGAGTACACATAGTGACAAAATATGAATAGATATACTGATTGAACTTTAGCTCTCTTCCATGTTTAAAGGGTACAAAATAAACCTTCGATTGTCAATGTGGCAGCTGCGGAGTCATTGTTCGATATCCAACATTTATTGTTGTCACCAGCCCGTTAGGAAAATTTCCTAATGCTAAAACCTCTCTAAACTGTACTCCAATATCATGCTCTCAAAGCACTGGTATTGCTAGTACAAATGGTTCCTAACCTTGATCTGATAGAAACATGATACAACATGACATGACACTATACAGTATAGAAAACAATTGTCAAAACAGTGTGTAGTCACAAGCCTGGTTTTCTTAGGGTGCAGGTTTACCAGATTTGCTGATTTAATTGGTGTAAGCTGCGTGCAGGGGATTGGTTAGTTTGTTGCTTTGTGTTTGTTCTCTGTAGGTATTGTTACCATGGGCGTAGATAGCTCTTCTAAGGTGGGGACAGGGTGGATGCTCATGGAATACAGAAAAACGTCATACTACAAAACATTCGTCACTTTTATCAATATCTGAATTTCCGGAATATGTTAATAACGTTATAGGGGCACGTTAGCTCTTATTGTTAGAGTTTCAACATACTGAGCTTCAAATGGTCAAATCAGTTCGATTCATTCTAGTGACTGCCAAATTAAGAGGCTCTCGATATTGCCAGTACCGAATAATCCGACTAACCTCTTTCTTCTAACGATTTTCGTGATGGTTATCTTTTTCATTAGAAGCATGAAAAGTGGGGGGAATGGGGATATTTCGTGTTACATCCCTTGCAGCTCAAAAAGTGGTGGAGCCACATGTCTCCAACAGGTTCTACGCCCATATATGTTATCAGTTTGTAGTGCCTTTGTTGCTGTGATTTTATTTCATGAAGAAGAAGAAGTAAAGGTATTTATTTGTAAAATATCTTGCGAAATACTCATATTAGTTCTTGTGAAAACGCTGATAATTATATGTAGCTTTATATTGTGACTCATTCACTGATAGTGACAACAACAAAACTCCCTCGATTTTACAGGCTGCAAAGAAATTAATAAATCTGGGTATAACTAAAATGTTAATTATTCAGAACCCTAGGCTCTTACCTTGCCTTCTTAATTAGTTTGTATCAAAAAAGCAATTTAAAAAATTGGAAATTAATCGCAAACTTGTCTGCTCTGCTGGCAGGTAAATTTGTATGATAGAAATTTGGTTGACTGTAGTTGTCAAGATTGAATGTAATATTTGGATAACTATACGCCCATGTTTGCATTTTCAAAATATGTTTTTACAACGCTCCATACGTAAACACTGTGCTTGTTTTAAAGATGTAACCAGTCACCATTAAACTCATATATGATTTCGAAATATTGTTGGACATGATGAAATGTATCAAGTTTAGTAACAATACACTTCTTTATATACAGCTAATGTTAAAGAGTTCACGTCAGATACAGCTACGTGCAGGCTTGCCCACACTTGCCTTATGAAAATCACTAAAGTCTACCCTTTCATGAATTGTAAAATGTCATATATTGACAAACATTTGATTTCCTGAGATAAAATGTGATTACATGTCACGTTAAATCTGACCGACCGGTGAAGATGGAAATCTTTCTTCAACTCACTCAATAACAATATAACCAGTTAAGTTAAGTTTTCCTTTAGTACCAATTCTGATAGTTTATGCGTCATTGTGGCTGATTTCATGGTTGGTCTCGGTTATATCCGTTTGTCATTTCCACTCGATTCTCATTGTTATTATTAGATAAAACTGGTAAATGTGAGTACATGTTAATCAGTTAAAACCGATGTGTGTTATAATTTCCTAACATGTGTGACACTTTATGACCATGCAGTTGCTACTGAGGACTTACATTATTTTAAATGTTAATAAGGGTAATATAGATTTGGAATGAGCTAATGTATATGGTCACAACCTCGACAGAGATGACCTCTTTCTCGTCAATTGAAAGTCAAATCGATAACCACGAATGGAACCCTGTAATATGGGGAGGTGATTTTGATAACACAGGTGGATTGCCCCAAACCAACTTTCGATTTCGCTAAAAAATGTTACATGTTATACAGAAACTAGATTTAATTGATATTTGGAGAGACCGTAACCCTAGAAGTAAACATTTGACGGGGCATTCTAACATCTATGATTCCATTCATTACAGATTAGACATTGTTCTTATCTCTAGCCATCTCAGGAATTCCACTACTGATTCTGCAAGTCTTTCATTGTTGGTTCAGACCATTCACTCGTAAACCTGTCCTTGCATTCAGGCAGTAACAGAGGAAAAGGAATGATGTTAAGAAGGTTTATAAAGACCTTTACACTCAGAGTAAATTTTTTAACCCGTATAACATTTATTGTAATCTTAATTTAAATCACAAAAAACTCTCTGAGGAAGAGAGTTCCAGTAATTGCGATAGATGGATGCACACATTCGTTAAATTCCATGCCCTTGAACAAATCACCTGGTTCAGACGGACTCCCAACGGAATTTAATAAGCAGTTTTGGAATGAAATTGCAGTATTAGTAACTAATATACATTGAACTATACATTTCCGATGAACAGGGGAGAGCATGTATTACTCTTATACCGAAACCCTCAAAAGACCAGCGTTTTCTGAAACTCAACGTGGATTTCACAACTCAACGTGGATTATAAAATAATTGCAAAATGTTTAGCCAATCGATTCAAGGTGGTTCTCCAAGACTTGATTAGTCCAGTACAAACTTGGTTTTTAAAAAGGAGATTTATAGGTGAGAATATCCGAATATCCGTCATTGATTACTGCGACAACCACTCTATCCCAGGTGCCCTCCTATTGTTAGATTATGAGAAAGCTCTTGATTGGCTTGATTGGGATTTTATGCTTCAAACGCGCTCTTTCTACAACTTCGGATCAATTTTTATAAAGTGGATCCGAATTCTGTACAGCAACATTTCGTCCTGCGTTTCAGGCAACGGAATATTGACGAATTATTTCAAGGTTTCTTATGCAAGGGTGTCCGTTAAGCCCCTATCTATTCATTACATTCACTTAAATCTTCAATGCCTTGGTTATTTCAAACGTCAAAATTGAAGGTATATTGATCTCTAACTGTTCTATCAAAATGTCTAATTATGCAGACGACACTGTCTTTATAATGAATTGGTCTCAGAGTTCTATTATGATGTAATAAGTGTCTTAAATCATTTTTCAAATGATTCGGGTTTAACTGTAAATTTAGAAAAGTCCTATCTCTTTCTTGTAGGTCCCTTGTTCTCCAAACCTCCTTTATATTTCAATATTTTGCAATTTGTGGTAAGCAAGGATTTCATTACTTACTTAGGCTTTCTTTTACTCATGATGTGGATGAATTTTTCAAGTTAAATTATATACCAAAACTATCACGGATTAAAGCTGTAACAGATTTGGTCATCCAGAGACCTAACTCCGGTCTGGAAAATTATCATTATCAAAACGTTTGCCATTTCCCAGCTAGTTTACTTACTTATCGTATTACCTGATCCCCCGACACATTATTTCAAGGAGTTAGATAATATTTTTTACAAATTTATTTGGTCAAATAAGCCTGATCAAATCTAAAGGTCAATATTGAACAACAAGAAATCGAATGGTGGAATAAATATGATCAATTTGATCTTATTTTCTTAAAGGCTGAAATGAAAATGGCTCAAACTGTGTTTGGACAAAAAACCTGGTCCGTGAAAACTACTTTTGGGAAATTCATTAACCACGTACGGAAGGGGTTTCTTATCAGAATGTAATTTTTCAAAGCATGGTATTAAGATCTCAAACCTGTTTATATATGTTGTTTGTAGTGCATGGTCTGATTTTAATTACCGCCATCCAAATGATAATATGTGTTCTAATCAATATATTTTTTATCATCTAACTAGGCGACAAATAAGTTCCCTAAACGGCGTCTGGTCATTTCACCAACGTAACTATACATCCACACCTAAAGTTTTTGTTTGGCAGTGAATCTCGACAATTGCGAAATACGACTGAAGCAAAGATATAATATAGATTGTACACAATGATATCGTTCATTCCAATAGCAACGTTGTACATTTTACACCTTATTACACATACAACGACGTATGCAGGTAGCGACACAGTTAAAATGGCCGTTTGTTTGTCTGAAGTATAATTCTACGGATGCCCGTATGCTAATTTCCAATTACCAACAGTCTCTCCTATTCTTATGTGTAATGCAAATATTATCTAATTAGCTAGTGGGTGGGAGAAACGGTACATTTTAAAACAAGGTTTCCCACATTTTGACCTCTGGTGACTCAAAATGACCTCCACCAAACACAATATGCTTCTAATACTTAACGTGTCACAACTAGATACTAGTTGATTGTTCCAAGCTTCCCTTCTTGAGATATCGTGTTTACAAGGTCCTACAATTTGACCCCTAGTGACCCCAAATAAATTTTACCTCCACCAAAAACAATTAGGATGCTTCTTAATGTGGTACTTCTTCACACGAAATATGAGATTGGTCAAAGCTTTCCTCCTTGAGATATCGTGTTTACAAGGTTTTCATAATTTGACCCCTGGTGACCCCAAATGACCGTTGATTTTCACACAGTTCTTTTTTTTCTCAAGGTGGTATTCCTACACACGAAATATGAGCTTGGTCCAAGCTTTCCGTCTTGAGCAAGGCGTCGTGACACTGACACACATACATGCACACCCACACTCATCGGCCTGCATGACTACATAGGTTACGATTATCATCGAAACAAAGAGGGCAATAAGAACATTTTATTCGGTAAAGTCACTATGTAGGGGAAAAATAGGATTTAACGTTAATTTTTAAGCTTTGCTTTATTCATTTAATTGAAGATATGATAGCACCCTAGGGCATCCTAGTGGTAGCCGTAGGCTTATATGTTGAGGGAAAGGCATATGGTGAATTTAGGTGTACAGTTATTGTTAGGTTTGTGTTATCATTATTTGTGTTACATAACAAAAAGGAACCTACTGAGGAGGGGGGGGGGTGGCAAATTAGCTGATTGGGTGAGCCGGGAAGGGGACTGGACCGTTATATTCCGAGATAAAAAATTCGGGCAATGATATAGGGGCTATCCTGAAACATATAGACGTGATAAATGTATTTATGAACCGTAGTTTCAAATTAGACGTTAAATCTTATGAGATCTCTACGTTTATCGGTATTCTAACAAAACCATCACGTAAAAACCCAAACAAACACACGGCCATCGCATCCTCGATCGTGCATGTACGTGATGAGTGGTTAAAACAAACCTTTCTTAAAATACGGGCCTAGAATCTTGAGTTTACATACTACAAATTAAATCAGAAGGAATGATATGGACATTTCGTTAAAACTAACTGAAATATCGCATACTGTACATGTGTTCACATTATCGTAGGCCTACTTTAATTTAGGAAGTGGAAATCGCAGGGGGAGCTACAATGACCCACTAGTTTGAATGCTAAAAAATGTCCAGATAGTGGTGAGTTTCCATGGGTAATGGAACCTCAGGTTTGGTTTCGCTTTGGGTTTTGGGTCGGTGTTGGTTGGGTTTTACTAAATGTACTAAATGAATAGAAGAGTTACTTGATACATGTTTAGGAGTTCATGTTTGCCAGCCTGTCTATAGGAATACAACAAACCATTATGTTTCCACAAAGGTATAAACGTACGCAAGCGAAAAGGGTTATGAACGAAATGGTTTGCCACAGTAAAAGCTATCATCAAGGTCTTCATGAGAACCATATGATCTCTGTACTTTAATGATTTAATGAGTATTGAGAGGTCTGTTGTAATGTATTCAGAATCTGTTGCCTCCACATTCTCCAAAAATACATTTGGCATTGATAAAGTCCCCTCCCATCACCCTCAACTTACAGGTAATAACAACTCTATAGGAATAATCAATGATTACTGAGTTTGTATCTGTATTGTCAATAAAATAAAGTGAATATGTACATTTGCTTGAAAGCCAGATAGTTCATCAGCTCTCAGTTTTTCCTTAGCTTAATTATACTTCTATGCATACATGATATAGATACTATGAAGAAAAAAACAAAAACATTTTCAGCTCAATTGCCTTGATGACATTCATTCTGTTAATTCCAAATGCATTCACAAGTTCCTATGATCAAATTTGACAAATTCATATATTTCCACACCAAAAAACGTTATGAGGATGTAGTTTGACCAAAGGAAGCAGTCAATTTCCAAGAATTGTTTTGAGCCACCAGAATATACCTTAAACTTAGCCAATCTTGATGGGAATTACTAAACATCATCTTAAAGTAACAGGTTGATCTACAAACTGACACATCACTCAAATGTTATCCACATTATCAAATGGCAAAGAAATTTGCAAAAGGTGTCTAGAAGATTGAACACTTTTGCACTTCTTAAGACACCATTTTTACAAAATTTGCTAGGTTTCAACATATGTTGACCTCAACTGACATTGACCTTCATAAAACAAAACTGTTGGAGGTTCTAAGAACACTGCACCTTTCATATAAAAACTCTGTCAAAGTTACTATTGTTCTGATATAGAACTTGAGCCATTTCACATTTTGCCATCTGCTGAACTAACATGATCTTTGAGTGCCATCAAAACAACCACAACTTTGTACTCACAATAGGGAAGCTATACATCCATAGTATCAGGTCTTTTAAAATTAATACTGCTGTTGAGATGTTATGTTGACAAACTAGGGCGACATACACGCACATATGTTGACATGACTGCATATGTTACTTGTAATTGTTTACCTAAAAGGCAAGTATACCAATATGGACATAGTCACATAGAGTATATACAAACATAACCATGTTATACAGGGAGGAGAATATTTCATGTAACTCCTACAGGTGTAATTACACTTATAGTCCTGTTGTTATAAGCTCTCATTGTAAATAACAGTTCGTACAAAAATGTCTCACCAACTTCCTTACCCGCTCTCAAGTGAAAAAATTCCTTGGTACAGCGTCACTGGTGATAGGATGTTTGTATTCATCATTATTTGCTTACAATAACCCACAATATGATGTCAGTCATTATTCTGGGCACATTGTAGCTTCAACTACATGATTTTTACTTCTGAATTCTCTGACAAGTTTTGCACATTCTTCATTTCCTTGTTCTGTTAAGGCATTTTCCAATTTTGTGATGTTTGTGGGAGATATCAGTGAACTTTTCGTCAGCTTCTCTAGTAACAGAGTTCCTGGTGTTTTGTGCTTCTTGATATCAGTAATTCCTTCCTCAGGAATTTGGAAAATATTTGCCAGCAGGGTAGATTGGTCTACATCAAGATGTATTGATAAGTGCTGCTTTAGCTGATCAAAAGATTTGATGATGGCTGTAAGGTTGAAAATATTTAAATACATAATTCAAGCAGGGGGTTGAATTTCATTATTTTTTATTTTTCACTGCAATGAGACGTGAATACAGTATCAATACTCAATATTTCAGTTTGTTGCTGAAGTGTCAAAACAGATGTTTAACACCAAAGCACACAACAAAACTTGACATAATTTAGGACTACAATCCTTTCATATCAGATGTGTACACATAATCCTACTTTGCATAGAAGAGTCCAGGCTGTAGTTGCCATGTCAATTGGTGGACTATAACTATCAGCTATTTGCAATACTTGATATTTACGAACATTTTCTAGTTTACAAATCTTGTAGTAAGTAGAATATGGTAATGGAACATCTTCAGCTGCATGAGCATGCTAAATTAATTAATTACTCACATTCAGGTAGGACGAGCTGGAATGGAGATGTGATTTGGTCAGTGTGTCGTAAAGTTTCAATCTGTAACGAGGAAACAGAGGAAAGCTTTATGATTCTCCTAGAAAGCTAGTTTACAGATATTTCACCTCTATCAATTAAGAGTGCTTAAGAGTGCAAAAAGGGGCTTAATTAATCATTTTAAGATGTTCTAATTATGACTTACTGTTTATGCAGTATATTTTCTATACATTTCTGATATGAAGACGGCTTGTCATAAGATTTTTCCGGTATTGTAAAGTTATAGTTCAGAGCTTTATAATAAAACCAGTTCATCAATTTAGGCTGACAGAGTAGAGATTCCAACAGAAACGAAACCAGATTACGAAAACTTGTAGTGGTTCCGATGCCTAAGCAAACACATAGTGTGGTAAGCCATACATGTTAATATTCATGAACTTGTGCAAAGGAAAATGGAGAGGAATTTTTGTTAACTAATAACACAGCATTTTAAGGAAGGTACCACGAATCAGTTATCATATTGAGACATATTATAAAAACAGAGACAAGCATGAATATTAATGAGATCAAATTTATGATCTCATAAGCATGTATCTATATTGTATTATCCAAGTATATGTGTGAAGCTAATTAGACATACTATTTCAGAGACATCTAATTAAGAATTTCATATTCACTGATTAAAATTCACGATATGCACACATGAAACAACACGGTTCGTTGTATGAATGTATAGTGTGACAAACCTAATATACCAAGAATGGAAACCATGGAACATTTGGCTCTTGTCATTAGATGAGAAGCCAAGATCAATCAGGCATACCTCCTCATCATATCTCTAACCATTACGCCCCACCCATCCATAAATATTCATTAAAGGTAAAGTTGTAAAGGGGTGAATGTATGCAATAAGTAAGCTAGAAATTAAGTGATACCATGGAGCACATCACACGACCCTCATGATGGTTTTCTTTCCCTTCAGTTGCAGTTTTCGTTCTTTACAAGTAAACTGTCCGGACAATTTACAGTGAAAGTCGACGAGCGAGTCAATATTGCAACGAGCTACTGTGTTCACGTGAAACAAAATACCAAAAGGGATAAGAAAAAAAAACAAAGAAAAACCTGAACAAAAAGCAAAACAAACACAAGCACAAACCAACATGCATAGCGAAAAAACATTACCATGAAATAATAATGATAAAATTAAATAACTTGGTCGGGGAATCGATCCTAGGCAGACATGAAGATACATTTAATCTGTTCTAAAATTTTACTACTTAGCGAGCAAAAAA
>KN884489.1:0-14278 GCA_000934455.1 Apostichopus parvimensis
TAACATCGTGTTTCATGTTAACCTATCCAAATGAGGAGGTCCCTTTTGATACTTCACGATTACCTATCCAACCGGGCACGCGTCCCTGCTTGACAAAATGCATGGCATATACCTAATCGTCTCTGTGTTGATGCTAACGTTACTTATGTTAGGCTACCCTAGACTTATCTAGCCTTATCTTAATATGAGTGAGACAAAAATCATTGTTCAATCATTCCGTAACTTTTGTTGTCTCTAAATTACCATTAAAAAGCATTAAACGTTCCTTTTTAATTTAGACCGAGCGTTGGTTAAACAGTTACGACTAGACTAGCACAGAACTAACGATAGTAAGTCTATCACAAGTATCAGACTAGCCTAACTTTAGCCTGGGCCTAGTCTAAGCCTATCGGAACGGGGACGTCCACGTTTGATAAAACGCTTATTTAACAACGTACGAGTTGTTTACTTGGAATTATTGCACATTGCTTAATTTACTTACTCGCTAGGTTCTTTTCAGGGAGAACAACGACTTGAATCACTGACTTATTTCTGGATGTTTTAACTTGTAGTTGTACGTAGCGTAGTCCTTGTGTAGTTGTGTAGTTACATTTCGACTAAACGGGGACATCGTAGGTGAGGGCAGTCGTCAACTTTCGCGGCAGTGACATGTCACGTGATTTGATTTCTCACTGTGCAAACAGGGACCGCGCATTACAGACAACCATGCTCAGAAAACACAAATATTTACACTCAAACGTTTTAAATATACTAATTGACGACTCCCGCCTATTGAACTGGAAATTTTAGCGGTAACTATTTTGACCAATAGGAACAGAGATACGTGCATAAACCAAACGGGGACGTCCCCGTTTGGGAGCAAGTCCCCGGTTGGAAGGTGTGTAACACTATGATTGTCCTCAATTGGAAGCTGTTACACACGCACACACACACACTAACACACCCACCCTCGCATAGATTTCTTCTGCCCTCCGGAAAAATAAAAATACCTTTACGACTTACCCAGATGCCCTCTGCTTCCCCATATCAATCATTTCAGCTTTGACTAACTTCACACCTTCCAATCGACGCATTAAAGTTCGAATGCAGTTACGGCTCAGTTTGAAGTAGTTGGAGAGGTCCTGAAACCACAACAAAAAAATTATAAATTTGTATATTACACAATAATGAAAGAGAAATAATTATACAGCTCTGACATTTTGTTTCTGTGTTTGTAACAATGGTAGTTGGTTACATAATTACTACCCATAAACTGACCATGCCCCCCCCCCCCCCTTCAAAGAATGCAGCAATTTTGTATATTGAGTCCTATGAAGTATCTCTCCTGTACAAACAAAGTGCAATTAATTGTTACCAGTAAATGAAAATGAGAGTCCTCCCCAAATTTCTATTGATTAAAACTCGGAAACATTGTGCAGATGTTAGTTTGATTTGCAAGTAACAGATCCAGTGAACGTCAATCTGATGCTTATGTGGACAACTGTTCTACACTGTTAGTTGAAAACCCCCAACTCACCAGCTTTATCCTCACTGTGGATATAGTAGGGGTAAATGTCAACTAATTTTTACCAGAAAAACCCTTTCTTACACCCAGAAGTGAAGCAGAGTGGGAGATCTGTGGTGTCTTTATGACACATATTCTCCATAAACATATTTTCCTTTCTATAATATTTTTGTCGGTTTATCCTTAAAATAGGACACATTTGAGATTTCTTTTTTTGTGGTCAACGTTCTCTGTATTTTGGAAGATAAATCAATATGCAAATTGCTAGTAAGAATATTTGTTCTCAGTCTATAAAATGAAAAAAATATACATTAATGGAGAAAAACAAAATAAAAAAGCCACTTCTGCTCAATTGCCAACATGGGGTCACAAACTCAACGGCTGGCAATAAAAATGCATTCATAAATTGTTTCACCAAAGTTTAAATATTGCTATCGACATGATACAAAAAGGCTGTTAAGATATGGGTCTGGACCCAAAGATCCAGAAAATTGCCATCAAGTTGTCAAACAATGATCTTCAGCCTCTGGAATATTCCTTCAAAGACAAACAGCCACCCCAGCTGAAAAAGAATCCTGCATAAATAAATCCATACAATAAATACATACATACAATAATAATAATCATAATAATTCTCAGTTCTTATATAGCGCAACTTACAGTAAAGTCTCACCGCGCTGTACTTAACCCTGGTCATTGGTAACTTGTCACACCTACACACCAAAGTGTGCACAATTCAAACAATCTCTCCCGGGGCACCACTGTCCACCACAGCCACATGTCCCCTAGGGGACTTCCCATAGGGTACAGCCACAAACCGGTGCACGCAACTATACTAACAAGTCACCTTGCAAGTCCCCAATTATACACCTGGGTGAATAGAGGCAATGGAGATAAAGTGCCTTGCCCAAGGACACAACGCAATGATCATACCTGGGCTCGAACCTGTAATCCTTGGATCACAAGTCCACTGCCTTAACCACTTGACCACAACGCCCTCCCTAAATACATACAATAAATACATACAATAAAAATATATACAATAAATACATACAATAAATACATATAACAAATACATACAGCTCTGGTGCATGCTTTGCCCTCCTCAAAGTACTTCATACAGATAAGTTGGTACACCTGATCTATTTGAGATCTTCCCTTGTAAAGCACTGTATCTTTGATGTTCACTGTGGAAAGAAAAAATATGACCACAAATGAAAAAGAAAATATTCTATTTCTTCTATTATTATTGCATAAGATAAATTGAATAAGGAGAATACCGGTATCATTTGAGGACCTACCAGTCAGGGACAATTGTTCTCTTTGCTAAATGCGATGACAGTTATCATAAATGGTGTTTTCAGGAACATATGAAAATTATACTAATCATAGTTTGGACAAAACCCGGGAAGTGGAAGGGGTGCGACAAACATTTCAAAGTCCTTTAAAATAATACAGACTTGGAACATTTAATGAAATTTTAGTTTGTTGTCTAATCCCGGCTATTCAAACTGGGGCTCCCGACCATTTCAGTGTGACCAAAGTGTTTTGAAGGGTGGCCTAGAAAATCTGGAGAAAAGAAATATTGCCGATATTTCTAGAATAACTAGGTGTAAAAATCTTGAACATTAAGTACTTGAAAAGTTGCCGAAAATAACACTTGATGTATATAATATATGCAACTTGGCACATCCAATCATATCAACATTTCTTAAAGGTGAAGGGGATTCCTCCTCCCCATAGGCACCTTTCCCAGGCAACAATAATCGTCACTGAAGGGTCACCAAGCTGATGAAGGTGAGAGGTCACCAAGCCAGAAACCAGGAATACCAGGACATTGATATAAGACTGAGCCATTTATTGCTATACAAGTGCAAAATTGTATGAATGCTTTGTCTCACAGGTACCAAAGTATCTTACACGAGACAAAGTTAAAGAGTCTTTAAAATTGTTACATTAAATTTGGACAATATATTATTCCCGAGCATCCTTCTGACAGGGAAGTTTCATTACAAATATTGAAACACCACAATACATACAGCAACAGCCTTTACAGAGTGGGGAGGGGAGGAGGGAGGGGGTATAGAGAGGGAGAGGAAATGCATTGGCCGATCCTGCCAAAGTCTATTTGCATATGTCCATGCTATTGGCTATAGAATAACAAATTCGATAAAAAAACAAAAAACTTACTTTCAGATGTTTCTGGCTCTTCTGTGTCTTCCTCATCGATACGGAACGGTTTAAGGAGTCTGATAACGCCGACCTGTAGAGGAATGAAAACAAAATGTCCTTAACACATGGAACAAAACTATGCATTTTTTAATATGAAGCAAAACCAGGGAACATTTTATCCAGCGTCGCATCACAGAAAACTCGGCACAATGATCTAATTGCTCTACAATTCCAAAGATGTTTAGCGTTTTATTGTGTTGCATATTTCTGTATTTTATAATACACAAATTTATGAGCCCTCAAAAACCATGACACAAACATTGAACACTAACTTATTCCCTGATAACCTCAGTGTGAAATGAATGATTTGTTGAATGTCTCTCGATGGCCCTGGAGTCAAATTGTGGCAATTCATTCTGATAAATTCATGGGGATAATCTCTTCTGAAAACTAAGAAATACCTTAATAATCTAACTAATCCAGGCAGAGAATAGGTGCACTTCCTGCGATTGTGCAATTGTAAGTCCTGATGAAAGATTAAGCATTATTGGCACAATGCCAAAAAGAAAAGCTGTGGCATCTGCCAGATCCCCTGCAGCTAGGCTGATATGATATCGAAACAATAGAGATTATCTCTGCTGACCAACAGTGCCTACTGTGTGACACTACTGAGCACAAAAAACATGTCCTCCAAAGCCTGGCTACAGTGGTGCTGCAATGCTCCCCCCCCCCCCCCCCCCCTACCACTCCACCAGCATCTGACTGCTGACATTTGCACCTAGATGGTCTGACAAAAACAAGCTGTGGTACGTACCCCAATTTCTAGATGTTTATTTGCCAGGCGACATTTCCTGTATCCCGTGGCGACGCTATGCGGGAGAGTATGTTTCTCGATGTGGCCCATGGACTTCATTAAAGCAATGTTCCTTCGAAACATGTCCGGGTCCACAAGCTGATAACATCGACGAACAAGAGGAAGAGAACCAACAGCTACTTATTAATTCAATCGTTTCAGATAAAAAATGGCTTCTGATTTATTGGAAAAGTTAGCAGACAGTAACGAGCAAGATAATGGTGTCCAGCAAATCTCAATGGCTACTTGACTGTGCAAGCTTTATAATAACAAAAGTTAATTACCATTCAATATTCAAGGTGAAACAGTGGTGCAGGGAGCCAAAATAATTGGTGACCAATAATTTACAGATATTACTTCAATATCCATATATATAAAGCTAACTTTAATATGTGCAAGCATAAACCTGCCAACTTGTTAAGGTAATAATGATACTCCTTACAGTACTGCAAGGAGCATAGTGAGGGCGCATAGCCTGTTTGATAGACAATCGTAAATAAATATCAGTTCTGCAGGATTACGAAATACTTGGTGATTGAAGAGTCTGCTTCAGAGATTGCTACTGATACATCTGGTATAGTGACCAGATTTTTTTAAACTTTCTGAGAATTTTTATTTAATGATATTTATGGTCCTTTTTCCCCACTTTTAATACTTAATGAAGGTCAATAAATGTTTAACTTGCTACGGCACTGGATACTGCTAGTCTCTTTCGATTTAAACTATCTAGTGAGGTTCCATGATCCTATTCAGCTTCCTAAGAGATCAATCAAGATCCTACAGCAATGGTCGCGTACAAATTCTATCGAGTATTTCGTTATGGATATTTCTGGCCCAAACAAATTGAAAATCAAAATCAAATCCTCGCAAAAATGCTACTTTAAGGATAAGCAAACCTGGTGTTTTTCCAAGACGTACGCCCTGGTGTCGGTGAAGGCCGCCATCCAATGTGCGGTGGCTTCCAGATACTTGCTGACATCCTCTGACATAAGATCGTACCTGCTGTGAGGCTGATGGACGGTTTTGCTCTTCAGGAAGAGTAACTTGACTATCGAGAATGGCTTCGGTACCTCCTGCCTAGCAACGGACTGTCGGCGAAAAGTATCGTAATTTGAAAATTGCAGATATAAAAAAAAACTCAATAATGAAATAACATTTTGCTTATGAGCGTTACAAAAACTCATGAGGTAGGTCACTGGTTTGACTCCCACTCTAGCCAAACTTTTCTTTTCTCTTCCCAAGTTCAATCCAGCAAATAAAATAGCTGATAGCACGTATTGAGAACTGGCCAGTAATGGAACTGACCTGGAGGGTAATGATTCCGAGCCTGGACAGGTGTTTACGATAATAGAAGCCCATCTTGGAATCGATCTTGATGTCCTTCTTGCTATCGGACTGGAAAGCTCCATAATGCCTGTGTCTACCTATCCACTCCAGCAGTACATAGACTATGTCAGAGAGTTGCTCCGTCTGGCAAGAATCGGAACCGAAGAGCACCCTCAGTCTGGTACTCTGCGACGCGACCAGGACTAGAGTGTCTCCGTATCTGGCAAACAGAAGAGAATAGCAAAATCATCACATGTGTTGCCAGATGACTTTTTAGATATATAACAAGGTGGTGTGTCTTTCAGCTATGTGACTGAAAACTTCCTGTGGTTTAGGTGAACTAATTCCGTTTGACCGACAAAAACTAATTAGTTTCCATCCAGCTGCGGCACACTGTGTCTTTTGAATATTCAAATACACAACAACAGAACACTTTTGGATTACAGTCAACACCATTTCTCCTCAACAGATTTATAACACATTATGACATGTTATTAGAGGCGGCAGAGGCTTCATGTTCTCCCATCGAGTTTTGTGTTTTTACATCCGAGTAACTGACCTAATGGTCTCCGTATTTGATTCAAAAGTCCAGCCAGTTTGGTTGATTAACCTCAGCCGTTAAATGGGTCAATTCCTCAAAAATTGAAAGTGCTGATAGAAATACATGTTGAACTGTTAGCATTGTTTTATAATGGTCTACATTAAATGAATATTCATTTTGTGTCTAACCTCATACTTCAACTCTTCTGAGTCAAAATCTTTTTAGTATTATCAAATTATTTTGAAATATTGAGAAGTAGTCCAAACATAAAATCCAGAACATAGTAGACTTTTGACTGAAAACCAGTCTGCTCGAATCTGACTAGAAATTTCTTCAAAATTTCTTTACAAAAAAAAAAGGTGAAATGCTTTGATATATTTGACCATAACCTCAAAAAGAGGGTAAAATATGTTATTCGCAATGATTACAGAAGTCAATGAGAAAACAAACTTTTGAGTAACTTCTGCCAAAGTCATCTTTAATGTTCCGTCTGCTTTTCGTATCTGCGCAGTGACTTCTTTTCTTGTCAGAAAAGTTGAGCAAGAACCAAACACTTTATGCTTTGCACTTGAAATTACATGGACTGGATATGGATTTTTGTATTCCTACAAAGAGAAAAACAACAAAAATTAATCAAAACAAAATAGGTCTTGCAAGTTGCTTCCATTGTTTTCAGTTTAGCGTTGAAAGCTTGCAAATAATTTTAACCAAAAGAAGTTAATGCCTTTGAAATGAAGTAAAAATCCAATGCATAATTCTGTGATGGATCAAGGTTTATGAAGACAGCAACTGTTTTTTAACAAAATTGCTTTGTTAAATTTTGAATTTGAGAGAAAGCTGAATTTTTTGTCTTGTTTTATCACCACATCAGCAAAACAAAAGACAAATTACCAGATATCACTAGCTTCTGGCACGTGTAAACCTTTCACCCCAGCTTTACACATGCTTAACTTAATTAAACTTTGTGTCTGCAGATATTTCTTCTTCACCTAGACAGTGTTCTCTACTGGTTAAAAAATTTCATAATCAAACGAAATAACTTTGTAGCTGAACTCTACTGTGTGAAAAAAAACTTCTGCACATGTTAGCCACAACTGCATCCAATGTAATATCATTTTGTATTGCAGAGATACAATTTTTTTTTCAAAACTTTTGAGTGTAATTTAAAAAAAAAATTTAAAGTGAAATTTATTAAAGCATCTGGCAACAGCAAAGTCAGTGATGTCATCATGGCAATGAGCCATTTTGTTATAATGTACAAAACATATATAGAATTGGCAATGAGCCATATTTGTTATAATGTACAAAACATGTATAAATTGAGCAAAAAATGATATTCTTATCAACACATTTCATGAAAGTTTATACATGAAGAGAACATTTGACAACTAAACAAACAATCCAAATGTATCGTAATTCTAAGGTAACTCACCAACAGAATTATAATATATACAAATAAAACTTTCCTCTTTTATGACAGTGACACAGACCATCTGCTATGATCCACTTCCTGGAGAAAGGAAGGCTTTATCTGGTAAGTATAGTTTTACATTCAAATAACTAGTCTAGGGCCAGGAACATGATATTGAGATGGGGTTTTCAACTTTAAAACATTTCTCTAACACATGGTACTTTGCATGAGCCAGCAATGTTTGAAGTTTTCTTGTATCCCTAAATAAAGCTTAGCTGTTTGCAATGAATATAACATTTTTTCAAAATCAAACAAATAGTACTCAAAATAAGATTGCAATTTATCAAAAGAAAAAACTTCCTCCTTACACATTTCACAAAATGAATCTTAATTACCCAACTGAATAATGAGTTCATGTGATTTTATATCAGTATTATTAATGACATGTAAAAACAAAATTCATAAAATCAGTTATGTATCATCAATCTATTACACATAAATTATAATCAAAATAATACAAAAACTGTTAGCAAACTGCTTATCCACTAATGAGCCTCTATAAGAGACTGTGTAAAAGTAAGTGGGCCTGACGTTTCGATCCTAGCAGGATCTTCTTCAGAGGCTGAAAGTTTTCAGCTTCTGAAAAAGATCCGGCAAAGATTGAAACATCAGGCCCACTTACTATTACAAATAATTATCATCAATTACAGTCAAATTTGTATACTGTTTCACTTTTACCAGATTTCAATGTACAGTGTAGAGGCTAGGCCATTTAAACAAAAAGCCCAGAAGATGCTGCATTCCTACCCTCACATAGGTTACAACTTTAAAATTTGAAATCTATCCTGAGAAATCCATGCCCAATAAATATTAAGTATATATTTCTTTAGATTCAATTTCAGAATTTATTCTCTAACATTTACGCAAGAGTCAATTGTACAAACAGGTGTAATAAATGTATGGTATATATATATATTCCAAATTTCAGACAATACCTACGATGGACACTAGAAAAACAAAGGTTGTTTACAATCAAGCTAGTCAAAGAATACTCCACAAGAAAAAGGGAGGAAAAAAATCCATTAGTGTACAGTACCTCCTGTTTGACTTGGATGATACCAGTAACTGGGTCTCTGTGACGAATTTTTGTCATAATAGTTGGCAGCTCCCTTGCTGAGGGAAGTTTGTAGAATTTCAATTCCATGCTTGATGCTAAAATAGTCCAAATTGCCTCCGTAGAGAAGGAATCAAGTTTAAGGTTAAACTCTGGTTCCCTATTCTCAAGGCGCAACCATAATGCACTCAATGTGATGCCTGTGGAAAAATAAATCAATCCAAAATAAATTCTGCCCCCAAATGTATGGTTTTCCTGCAATTTTTATAAACAAAAGAAGTAAAAGTAAAAGTTTCTGATTTTAGAAGAATCTTTCTTGAGAAAACGACTGTATTTTATTTTTATACTTTGTATGAATCATTTTACTGCTACATGTCAGTAGTAGTCATTTACAAGGAAAATTCTGTCCATAGGGGAAAAAAAGTATTGATAAAAGCATATTACCATCCAACCCCTCCAAGGCAACTTCTTCTATGCAAATTTCTTCAACCTCATCCATGATGAAGAGATTGGATCAAGCTGAAATTGAAAACTGAAAATAGAAGCATATCAACATCAATTATTAATTTAATTAATTAATTACTGTTACATTCTCCAAGGTTATCATTTATCAACAGGAACATATTTGGCAACACCATAAACAGGGCCCTTCATCAAGACATGTTTAAGAATCCCTGAAACACCACAACTTTTGTGGGATCACTACGACACCATCCTAAAAAATGCAATTGGTATTCACATTACATTCTTTGAAACTACTGTAGGCTGGTAGGCCTTCCACAATGTTCAATCCAACACAATACTTGGCATGTTGTGTAAGATTGAGACATTTTTCAAAACAGTGTGGTCATGAGGATAAACACTCCTAAATATAGACCTGTGCCGTTTCTGTATATACACACCACCTCTCTATACTATCCCTTAGTCTGATCATGCACAGAATAGCAGATAAACAATTCTACCTGTAATATTTTTTATTTATCTTGGCTAGAGCTAGTAGATGGAATTTTCAACAAAGGATTCCATCTTTATCTACTGTAGCTGCCAGGTGAATAAGCAGACTCCGTTAGAGTCCCAGGTTTTAAGGCAATCCTACACTCTCCTGATTTCAGGTGTTAATCTCCCAGCAAAATAAGTTTTCTAATTTGTTTTTTCTAACTTAGGATTCATATTTTAACCTTCATTCGGTCCAGTAATTCTAAAAATCCACTTTTCTTTTCAGGAGATAATGATGAAATGAGTACATACCACTGTGTACTACAGCGATAACGTCGAGAATGAAACTGCATACATTTTTTGGTATGCATAATTTTGTTTCCAAGGTTCACTGACTTTTGGTTCTGTTTTGTTGGCCTTGGGTTCTGTTTAGACCTTAACATTGTTAGTATGTCAGTGTTCAACTGGCAGTTTTTTCTTAATGTTAATACGTTAATTTTTATATATATCTATGTTGTTGAACTTTCCTTCAAGTAAGCTGAGGAAATCGCATGGGTTAGCAAGCCAACAGCAGCTCATTTGAAACCCTATCCAAGCGAGTATCATGGATGAATATCAACTTTCATGATGCTTCTAGTTTTGATGAATACTTAGAAAGTAACACAGCAAGTGTGAATACCCGCACCCACTTGTACTCCTGTGACCATCATTTAACGTCTCCATCTGAGGGTTGAAAGTTTACCTTAGCATCTGACCAAGGTCATGAATACTGATTGAGGTGTAGACATTCACATTCAACATCATTGCAGTGCAGCGATGGTGAAAAAAAGGTTTTAGAAATCCCACTCCCCAATGAAAATCCAGAAATACGAAATCCACGGAAAAGTCTGTTGAACAACACTGCACAGCAGCAATTTTGGATAGGTCATGAAAATCTGATTCCTTGGGAGGGTTTGAATCGGGACATCTAGATCTACATTACAACATCATCTAAACGCGAGGGGTGGTTGTATTCTGTGGTTGTATTCTCCCTGCAGCTGGACCGAATAACGAGGGCTAATTGTCCAGCAGTAAATATCTGCTTAATTGCAGAAAACCCTGCAACTCTTAAATCCCAAAGAATATGACCGGAAGTCCATATAATATGTACAATGTATTGTCGGTCTCGAAAAGCACTGTGTGTGTGATTTGCAGGGTATTCTGCAATTACTCTTGAATATCTTATTCACATGGTAGCCAGGGAATGTGAAAATCTTAGTCAAGCTGCAAGGAAATAGCATGATGCCTTCCCATATTTGTCAGATGTAAAATGAGGCTGCGGATAACCTTTTAGGCCTTCTCATACATAAGGTAAAAGGTCATAGAATTGCTAACCCTACAATTCGGTTGCCTTGAGAACAACATGACGCGTATTCAGGCGGCTGTCGTGTGAATAGGTGTGACCTAATGTTAAAGGGTGTGAAGACTCGCGCAAAAAGAAACGTCTAATGCCGGTAATTTGACCTAGTTTCGAATGAGGTGTAACAGAAGTGTTAAACACCACCATCGATCCCAAAAAAATACACACACAGCTTGCTATACCGTCGGTTATTAGACACTAGTGCATTCAGTATATACAGCTGCGGTCAATACCCACAGCATAGTATACAAACGATATAGTGATGGACATCTAAGGTCTAGCTAAAGATAACAATTAAGGTATCACGTTTCATTACTGTCTGCATTTTGTAGCGACACGAACAAAACGTCACTTGCAAGCAACAGGAAGTTAACTTTTTCAGATGGCCGCACGCGGTTTGGGTGGAGTCTTCAATGCCTTTAAATGGAACACTTAGGAATAGTTATCGCAGAAGTGGTACCAACCATGTAGAAATCCAAAGCCTAAGCTGTCCCTAAGCAGAAGTTGATAATGAGTACTGCCACCATTGGCCTAGTGTGGGATTCACCTAACTTTCACTATGTTATCGACACTAAGTAACATATATAGCGTAAAGTAATGTTATAAAAACAAAGCCAAATGCCGTGGAAACATACGTGTATATTTCCAAAGTGTCTATCACTGTTTGAGGTTAACAGGATCAACCATTGCATTCAATCCCTCGCATTCTGTTCCTGACTGATATGAGTTGATCCGATTAATCGTCAGTCAGCAGTTTGCCGTCCCTCCAGTAGTTTTTAACTGTGCTACCTGTGTATAATGGTAGCATTCGCTTATTAAAAGCCCCATTGACATACAAACTAAATCATAAAATTAATGTGGTCCCTAAATCTAGATTGAAGTTCTCATTAGCTAAAAAGCTACCCATCACTGGATAGCTGACAAGTTGGCCATTCATACTTTTTAAGAAAAAGTCGCCCAGGAAAGAACCTGGGCACGAAAACCAAACTACCGAACCGCCCGAACGACTGATCCGCTCTCAATCCCAGTCCACTTGCATCGGGACTGTGACTGTGTGATCATCGTCGGCCATTCATGGCACCATAAATTTTCCGTATTGAGACCACACATTTCTATTTGCTATACTATTTCTATTTCTATTTACTATGCCGCCTGAAGTTCTAGTCACTAGTAGACAAACCTCTTTACTCAGTAGTGAACAATTTTCGTACGCTGCACCTGGGAGCCCTAAAGTGGTCTCAAATTGCCTCAATTGACCCAATTTTTGCACCGCATGTACTTCCATTCATGATTTAAGGTAGCATACACCCATTAAAAGCCCCATTGACTTACACACTAAATCACAAAAGTAATGTGGTCTCTAAGTCTAGATAGAAGTTTTCACTAGCTAAACGCTACCCATCACCGGATAGCTGACAAGTTGGCCTTTCATGGCACCATCAATTTTCCGTATCATGACCATGTAGATATTTTGCTATCCGAGCCGGAAGTTTTCGTCACTTGTAAACAAACCTCTTCACTCAGTGGTAAACAAATTTCCTACGCTGCTCCTGGGAGGCCTAAAGGGGTCTAAAATTGCCTCAATTGACCCAATTTTCTCACCACATGTACTTCCATTCATGCTCTTCAACATGAAGGCCACAAAAAACTAGATTATGATTGATAACAGGTCGCAAAAGATGTTCTCCTGCTGCTTTTTGGCACTTTTCCTGAGACAGGAGAACAATCGAGCGGATTGATATAGACTCTAATAGGAGTATGCCACCTCATGCTCTTCAACTTGTAAGCCACAAATTGGTGATTGGTTTAGAATCTAATAGGAGTATGCCACCTTATGACGGACCATTTGTAACAATTTAAAGGATTTTCTGGTGACGAAAGTAATATTTCTTAGCAAAGTTGTTGAAAATGTTCTGAATCTTTATGCGAAACCACATTCTCATAGCTATTTTTGTTGCGAAGATATGAATTTCTAAAATTTTTATGATATTTTGTAAATGTATCTGACAAGGGCAGAAGGAATGATGTCATCAGGCATTTCAGCTGAACTTTGTCGAGTTTCAATCCTTTATCCACAAAGGAAAATAGTATTTGTACTAAAAACGATACATTTGAATGAAGTTTATTAGAATTAAGTGAAGAAATCACATCATCACTTGATAGTAAAAATCAACAATTGGAATTTTTATTGATTTAAAAAAGGCATTCGATACTATAGATCATCATTTGTTACTAAAGAAACTTAAACACTATTATGTTATCGACACTAAGTAACATATATAGCGTAAAGTAATGTTATAAAAACAAAGCCAAATGCCGTGGAAACATACGTGTATATTTCCAAAGTGTCTATCACTGTTTGAGGTTAACAGGATCAACCATTGCATTCAATCCCTCGCATTCTGTTCCTGACTGATATGAGTTGATCCGATTAATCGTCAGTCAGCAGTTTGCCGTCCCTCCAGTAGTTTTTAACTGTGCTACCTGTGTATAATGGTAGCATTCGCTTATTAAAAGCCCCATTGACATACAAACTAAATCATAAAATTAATGTGGTCCCTAAATCTAGATTGAAGTTCTCATTAGCTAAAAAGCTACCCATCACTGGATAGCTGACAAGTTGGCCATTCATACTTTTTAAGAAAAAGTCGCCCAGGAAAGAACCTGGGCACGAAAACCAAACTACCGAACCGCCCGAACGACTGATCCGCTCTCAATCCCAGTCCACTTGCATCGGGACTGTGACTGTGTGATCATCGTCGGCCATTCATGGCACCATAAATTTTCCGTATTGAGACCACACATTTCTATTTGCTATACTATTTCTATTTCTATTTACTATGCCGCCTGAAGTTCTAGTCACTAGTAGACAAACCTCTTTACTCAGTAGTGAACAATTTTCGTACGCTGCACCTGGGAGCCCTAAAGTGGTCTCAAATTGCCTCAATTGACCCAATTTTTGCACCGCATGTACTTCCATTCATGATTTAAGGTAGCATACACCCATTAAAAGCCCCATTGA